>WEIT01004776.1:1270-114268 GCA_013389985.1 Dryoscopus gambensis
GAGCCCCGCAGCCGGCCCCGACCCGGCCCCGCCGCTCCGCGTTCCCTTCGTATCCTCCCTCCTCGCCGCCCCGGCGAGAAATTGCCCCCGTTCCCCCGGCGCGGATTGGCACAAGGTGCCTGCTGCACCCTGACATCTCCCTGAACTCATTGTGATTTAAATAACAGCCCTTTCTCATCTAAACAAAGGTTCTTAATAGCAGATGCAAAGAATTCAGCTCATCTGAAAATCCAATAGCATTTAAGTGGATTAACTGCAATAACACAACTGAGGAGTGATACTATCCTTCATGGAAGACAATAGACTGTAAATGCACAGCCAGGGAGACTTATCCTTTCATCTCTGAATTTCCTTCAGCATTTCAAAAGCGAATGCTTTCTAGAAGCCCTGAAGGGGTTTGCACGCTACTGGCTTGGACATGCTTCTAGGAAACAACCTGTGCTTTAATGGGCACTTTGCAATTGCATAGAAGTTCCCACCAAAACAGAAGTGGCCTTTCAAGTACGTTTAATTCTCTCTCATGATGTCATGTAGGCTTACAGGGTGGTCTCCAGGACCACAAGGGGAAAAAAAAAAAAGGTGGGGGTTGAAAAGAGAGAAAAGGAAAAGAGATGTAAAAGATTTGGAAGCACTTTAAAAAGGAGAATGCTGGTGCCTTTTTTTTTTTTTTCCAAGACAGAAAATGCTGAGCCAGTGTGGAGCCATTCTCAAATGCCTCCTGATATAAAAAAAATGACCCGAGTGCCACACTGCAGCAGAGCCAGCCATGCAGGGCAGGAGGAGGCAGAGCAGGGCAGGACACTCTGGTAGTGCCATCACTTTCTTACATGGCAGAAGTAAAAACCTGTTATTTCAGTTTAAAAAAAGTCTCATCTGCACTTATCATTTGCTGGGGTTAAAGAAGCAATTCTTACGGTCTGTGTTGTCATAGTAATAAAAAAAATAATTACTAAACAATGAAATATCTTCTGACAGTACCGGCTGGCTGAGCATTTGCTCCTCTCCTTCCTTCCCTGGTTGGCTAGTGCGTTTGGGATCAGAAGTGCTGTATATTTGTAGCTCTTGCTAGTGGTATTTCACTGCAAAAGCCAACAGAGATAACTCCTGCTTTATCTTACAGTAAAAAAAAAATCTATGCAGTTTTGATTTTTCTTATATTTCCCTCATTTCACAAGAGATGTACTGCATCAGCATCTTTTTTTAATCTGTCATTGTGGAGCTCAGATAAGCATCTTTCCTCTGGGTCAAGTTACACTTGGAGTAGCTTTTAGCATTAGGCTGTTTATAGGGATCATTACAAATATTTGATAATAATGCAAAATATGTAAGTTCCCAGAGGAGAGCAAAGACCAGGGAACATAAATAAAATTCACACAGATACTGCAAACAACTTTATGCTTAGGTTGTCTGTCTGCTTACAAAACACATTTTGTCCTTGTCTATTTTTTGAGCTAAAATTGCATTTGTTGCCTCTAAGTCCCTACATTCAGCTGTGTGAAAAACAAAACACCAGTGCATGTTTACTTCAGCATGGCACCTTCCTGCAGTCTGCACATCTATTGCACATGAGTGCACCAGACATTGAAACATCACCTTTTATGTAATAGCCACAAGCCACACATGAGGAAAGAGTGACAGGATGGTAGTCACAGGTTTAAAAGGAAATCAGTACAAAGAACAGAGCATCAGAAAATTAAGTTTTGCACTTTTTTATTTATCTGAGAGCAGCGAGCAAGATACTGCTTGTCTAATTTAAAGCACGCACTGTTAGAAGTCTCTCAAATCTGAGGAATTATAATAGAATTACACCATGACAGAGTGTTGAGAGGGAGGATTCCCAGGGTTTGCACAGCCCTTGGCATGGGGGAAGGGATGCAGAAGCTCTTTGACGCAAAATGAGACCACTTCAGTGTCACCAGTGCTGCTTCCTGCGGGTGGAGTCCCCTGAAGCCAGGGTGCCCCAAATCAGGCTTGCATCACCCACCACAGAACTCATTTAAATCTCTCCTGGCTCTTAGGATCACAGGCCAGGCAAGGTAACAGGAGCAACTCGTGTTTCACAGATGCGTGCTGGGCTGCGGGAAGGTCGCTGCGAGAAGTGCAGTCAGGGATGACCAGCAAGGTGGGCACTGTGGTGCTTGGAGGGGGCTGAAGCCACAAGGGGCACTGGGCTGGCTCCAAAATGGTACCTGAGGGCCAGGGCATCTATTTCAGAGCTCAGGCTGGAAGGACGCTAGTTTGACCCTCCTGGCAATCTTGAGGTTGCAAGAGGAATCATTTCATTGCAATGACATTCCTGCTGAGGGAGTCTCGGGAAACCTGAGTTTTTTCAGACTTGATTTTAGTGGGGATTTCACCTCATAGATAATCCAGTTAAAATTAACAAAACAATGAGTTTGGGTAAGGGGTTTTTTTTTGAAGGGTGGCCTGCTTTTATTGCAGTGTGTGTTTGGGGCTGGCCAAAGCTGCTCAGTATGTTCTGCAGGATACATCCTGCCACCACAGCTGTCCTGGCTCTGGAAAGGGACCATAGGAAATATTCTCAGCAATTTGGACCTGCACTGTTCTGTGGGTGCCCCACAGTGTATAACAAAGGATAAAAGTGCAGAACATAAAATCCAGAAAGCTGGACAGGAAGATCACCCACTTTGGGTGGTTCCTCTCTGGTTTTGAACATTTTTTTGGCCTGTAGCTTCAGAGGGGCATGTGGCCATGGTGGGGGAGGTCATTTTCCTGCTCTGCAGCTCAGTTGCTGCCTGCCTGTGGAAAGGCATGAGGCTGGCACAGGTGCAGGTGCAGTGCAGGCAAGGATTCCAAATGCAGAAGGCACCGATGGCAGACACGCCGTTCCCTTCCCTGAATCTCAGCCCGTAAAGAGCAGCAAGGAAAGCTGCAAGGAGAACAAGCAAGGCTGTTATTATTCCAGCTGGTACACCTACAGACATGATTTCCTTCTTTTCCAGCTCTTCCTTTTGGATCCTTGCACTGGCTCCATCCTTCTGCCTGAGCTTTGTTGTCTTTGAAACTTTTGTTGGTGCAGCCTTCCAGATGCTTTCACTGTTGATAATTTTCTTAAATTGTCATGAGATGCAAATCTGCTGCAAGGTTTCAGCTAAGTGGAGTGATCAGAAGTGGTGTGGAAAAGTTTTATTGTGTCCCTCCCCCAAACACAGAGGGTGGCCATGGCCAGCATCCGTTTATGTGGGTTGACACTTAAAGCTCCAGTATTTCTGGAGATGTTTTGCCCTCCTATGAATGGGGCAGGGTCCCTGTAGAGCTGATCCTCCATCCAAATTGCCCTTTTGACTTCAGTGGGGGTTAGACCCAGTTGTCCCTGGAGACATTACTTGGTGTAACAGCTACGAAAGACAGTTAGTAACGCTCTTGCTAGTGTGCTCCTCTCTCCCCCAGTGCCCAGCTGCTCCTTACCCTGGAGGTTCAGCAGCACGGCCGACAGCGAGGGGCTGTTTGACCTTCCCTGCTGCCTGAGCCACTGCTGAGTGACACACAGTTCACCTTCAGGGCTGGAGCACGAACTGGCAGCCCTGCCAGCCTGGGTAGCAAGATACCATGTTTAGGCATTAAACTAGGGCACTTGCATACCAGCACTGGCCGCTATTTTAGTGGGTATATGAAGCTGATCCCTGCTCCCCACCCCTGTGGGACAAGGGAGCTGCTGTGAGTGTGGGATATCCTCTGCCTGGTGGATAAAGCTATTAAAAATGGGCTGTGTTTTGTCAGGAATATGTAGTTCATCCAGCTGAATGACTGTAAAAGTACCAGCCCAGCTTAAGGTATGCTGATACACACTGTAAATGAGAGCAGTGCACACAGGGCTCAGCCCCTGGGGTCCTGTGCGTGGTGTGCTCATGTCTCCTCAGCAATGGGGGTGTAAAGCTCTTCTCCTCTGACTCAAATCAACGCCAGTTGCAGTGATTCTGTGGAGACCGTCCAGGATGTAACTCAGCCATGCTAAGTACCATAAAATTGTGATATTATTCTTCATTGTTTGTAGCTTGGAGGCCTGTAGAGGCCTAGCGTGGAGCAGTCAGTTTTATTAAGCTCCATCCAAGCACAGTGAGATAGTTGTTCTTCCCGAAGAATTTGTATTCTCAAAGTGCAAGCCGCCCCGTTTGTGTTCTTGTATCCATGCAACCTTGTTGCTCTTACAGCATTACACATTTGTCCTGTGAGATTCCCTCCCTTACAATAAAAACTCACGAGAATGATACACACATTTGCAACTCCGAGCACACCAGAGACTGCAGGATCCAGCAGTACCTAAAGGACATGGGGGATTTGGAGGCTGCTGTAGTGGAATTGCTAACTTTCAACTGCAAATGTTTGTAATGGCTGTGAAGCTTCCTAATTGAATTTCTGACCCTTTTTGTCACAGAAACCTACTTAATATAAGGGAAAGAGAAGAGCAAGTAAAGAATTGGTGATTGGTTTGCTTTTTTACTTTTTTAAAACAGAAACTCCAGTGTAGAGTTCTGTGCATTTTTCTTTTCATTTTCTTCTACCTACAGCAGCCTGGTCCTCAGTGGCTGCACATCGTTCAAGGATCATGCCTGAAGTCCCCAGCCCAGTGCAGTATCTCTCCAGAAGGGCTTCATAGAGCCTACACTGAGTCTCCAAACCCATCCTCCGTGAACACTTCTATCTTTTCAAGACACACTGGTACCCACAGGCCCGCTGATGGTGGTGGTCAGACCCAAGCAGGCAACCCATGTAGTGGCATCTGCTGCTGGGCAGAAATTCCCAGGGAATTCAGTGCTTTACAGCTGTTTATTCTCAACATTTTGTACTTAGGCGATCTCTTCCTGAGAGCTGATAAAGACCCTTCATAGCCACGAGGCACAGCAGTAATCAGAAATGCAGAGAGGATGTAGAGAACCTGCCATGGGGCTGTGGCCAAACTGCAGGTGAGAAGCTGGGAGCAAGCATTTCCAAAGCCCTTTTCTCACCACCTCAGGACAAGTTTTATCGCTGCCCTGCTGCATTCCAGGTCCAGCAGACCTCTGAGAAGCACCTCTGGTCACATCATTGGGCTGTGTCACATGGAGATGTCTTAACTTGGTCTGTCACCTGCTAGCCACCATCACATGGTCCCTGGGAGCGTGTTCCTGATTCACTGCTGGGCTAGAAAGGGACCACGTACCCACGTTTACACCAGAACTGAATTTCTTGGTCCTTGCAAAAAGTGAAGTGCAAAACCATAGATTTGTAGAATCTTTTAGGTTGGAAAAAATCTCTTAAGATCACTGAGTCAACCATCTTCTCCATCCCATTGGACATAGCATTTGTTTACCTTTCAGCAGTGGTTTGTGGTGCTGTTCCCATCAATTGGGATACAGAAGTCCTTCTTTCTTGGAAGTCAGTGAGGAGTACAGCGTTAAAGCAGAGAGCAGGCAATGGCCCTTTAAGCATTGTCTGTTTAACTGTAGCACAATCTCTCCTGCACTCGAGTGCTTTCCATAAACAGCAAGTCATCCTGGAAGGGGAGGGAGAGGATGATAAATAATCCTGTTATTCATGCGACTGCGTTCTTTCATGAAACTGGGAAAAGGCAAAATAAAGTGGCGACTGCGAGACTGAGAATGAAATGCGAGGCAGTGGGCTGTGTTGCTGCAGTTATTTGGGGCTGGAAGAAAATCTGCAAAGAGAAAGGTGAGCAGAAAAGGTTTAAAATGCTAAGAAGAAAGGCAAGAGACAGGACATAAAAGAGCAGCTTTCCCTGCATCCTTGCTTTGTGTCTCGGCTCACTGCTGGGGCTGGCTGTGGTGCTGGCTGTCCACTAACAGCTCCCATGGTGTGCCTACCTGTGCCAGAGGCTTTCCTGTGTGTGCTCCTTGTGGAGAGGTGGGAAGTGGGAGACACCAGAGCTCCAGTAAGGACAGCTGGGCAAGGAGAGAGGCAAAAGTGAGCAAACCCTGGAAAAGAAGTCTCATGGAACAACGAGGAAGCAGAGAAGAAACCTGTTTGCTGCGGGTCCTAGCAAATGAGCTAAAATTAATTTTTGTGGGACAGTTATGGTATTTCCTTCATCACACTTTGCATCTGTGCCAGAGGTGCCTCCCCAGTTTCTGCTGGGGTGCCCACGCTGCAGCCGCTCCAGCTCTCCATCTGTGCTCTCTGTGCATCCCCTGGGCCCTGAGCTGGGACAGCTGAGGCACAGGCATCCCTCCCATTCCGTCAGCCCTGCTCGCGGGCAGCCTCCCACTGAGAGCGGGACACACAGCTGTGGGGGAACATCTTAAACCACTGCAGCTGTCTGCTCTCTGCATGTGAGCCAGAGCTCTCCATCCCTGGGATGCTCCTGGAAGCAGCCTGGCCCTGTACTGCTGCCTAATTGCCTGGTACCAGCCCCATCTTTTGTTTGTAAGAGAATCTCGTCCTGGGACAGTGTGCCAGCCCTTCTAAGACTCCAGTAATGGCACACATCCACTTGAGCAGCATCAGGGACTGGGATAACACAGCCACATTGTTATAATCTTCCAAAAGTGCCTCTTCCCCTTGCATGGCATCACTGCAATTCCTTCAGGCTTATAAAAGCTTAAGCCTTTGTAAACAAGGCAGCCCTGGAGCCTAGGTATTGTAGAGAGAGAATTCCTCTCCGTGTCCTAAATATTTTGGATGGAAAAAAAAAAAAAAAAAAGGAAAAATAAGAAGAACATTTAAGACATCAGCTTCCCTTCTAGTGTAAACGGGCCCAGCTCCATCCAGCTTCAGCCTGGAGTCTCTGTTACACTGTCACTGTGCAAAGCTCCCAGTAAGGCAAATGGGAATTGCACGTGATGCGATGGGAAAGCAGCAGATACCTTTGTAAATACTGCACCCTTACGCGAGCCACAAGTATCTTTCCTGAGAGGCCCTGCCAAAATAGCAGGTGTTTTTTACATCAGGCCTTATATTAACACACTCCTACGTATGTCTGGCTGCATCTGCTGCATTAATGATCCCTCGGTGCATAATGGCTGGGTTAGTTTGTGAAGTTAAATACCATGGGCAAGAGCCCAGCCACAATGCATACAAACCTCAAACTGCTTCTGTTTGTACCACAGGGGTTACTGCTGCGCTTCTTTTGCTGTGACTTCTTCTTTCTTGCTCTCGCTGCATTTTTCCCTTGTTCCTGCCCATCTTTTCCCCAGTTTGTGGTTTTCAGATTCCCTACATCTCTTTATTTTCTCCATCTTTTGCCGTGTCTTTCCTGTCTCATTTCAGTTTCTGTGGAGGCCAGAGAGAATGAAAGCTGCAGCCAGCCAAGCCCAGCTGCTCTAACACACTCCAACAGCCGCAGAGTGGCCAGATACTCCTCCAGGCAGTGCATGTCTGGAGTCTGGGGGCAGTGCCATGGGGGCTGCTGGGTGGGGATGCCACCATTTCAACTCTGGATGCTCGAAGTGGCTGCTTTGGAAGTAAAAAAGGCCAGCTCAGGCCTGCTCAACTTCTACTCTCAAGGCAGACAGCAAGTCCAAGTCCAAAGCCACTGGGGAAAATATGTCCCCTTAGTGTAAAAGCCTGTTTGTACAGAAGTCAGTGGTAGGAGTCTTTGGGGATTAGTCTTCTGTTGTAATTATCAATTATTTTAAACTATGTTGTGGCCAGGCATAAAAGCTAGCTTCAGAAACAAGGAAGGGCTGAATCTGAACCTAGCTATCATAGACTTCTACAAAAAACCCCCACCTGTCTTTGTAGACCTGACGCTAAAGTTAGGTTGATATTTCCATGGGCATCAAAGACGTGTGTGTGTTTAACTCCCACTGAAATGGGAGTTGGGGATGTTACTTAATGAGGAGGATTTGAAAAATACTCTTCTGTCCTCCTTTGTTTAAAATTAAGATGCCAAATTCAAACATCCATGCCAGCATGGTGTCTGTTTCCATTGCTCATGCTTTTAGTCGTGTAGTTGTTGTCATGGTCCTTCATGGAGGTCTCACCTTTGGTCCCAGGCTCTCTTGGCCCTAGGTTTAGCTTTTTGCAGTAGTTCCATGGTGTATGCACACACACAAAGCACAACAGCTGGTGGATCTCTTATTCATGGCTTAATCACTTCCCTCCGGAGGTGTGCGGTGTGATGTGTGGTCTTGCTCAATCCTGGCTTCCTGAGGGATGGAGCTGGAGGGTCAAACACAGCCCAGATTCAGTCCAGCACTTAGGACCATGACTAACACAGGGCATGGAGTATTCTCTCGGCGTCACTAGAATGGACCTGCTTCTTTTCATGGCATTAGGCAAGCATTTAGTCCTTTGGAGTTTTTCTTACCACACCCTTCCCATCTCATGCTTATCTCAGCATCACACTTTGAGCTGCCCACTGGTTTTCCACACATCTCCTCTGACTTTCCCCAGGCCATCCATCTGATCTCATAACCACAGCTCCTCTGGTGGTTCACCACGTGTCCCCTGTCCCACCCTTTGTAAAGGTTTGCTGTATCACTGCTACTTTCCTATCCATCTGGAATTTCCCCTGAAGGCCCTGAGCCACCTACTCCATAAGTGTCATCAGACACCTTTTGCTGGGAGGGTTTTGTTTCTTTGTTTCATGTTGCGTAATCCAAAGTGGCTGTCGATTCAATTCAAAATGCCATTACACCAGCACGGGGCCTCTGCATTAGAAGCAGTTGAGAAAAGTAAAATAGTGATAAGGAGCCAGATGGCTCAAGAGATTGGGAACCAGCGATGGAGTCTGTAACCTCGACATCACTGCTCCAAAATGCAGCTCTGATCCACAGTGAACTTCATGGGCTCGGTCCAATTTCTAGTGTACATATGGTCATGCCAGAAAACCTTCCTTTATAAACACCCCCTGCTTTGGCTGAGAGGCCTGAAGAGGTGTGTGAGGGTCCCTCAAAACAGAGGAAATGTCACCTGCTGCACATGGGTGATGCAGTCCCCAGCAGTGCTTGTGCACCATCTGCAGTAAGGGAAAATCTGATTGCAGCACTGCCCAACTGGCCAGCTTCCACAGAGAAGACATTTCCTTCTCTCCCAAATTACCTTTCAAGCCATTTTTAAAATTGCCTCATGGCTAAGTCTCATGAAAACTGTAATCCTGCAGTCCCAGAGGTCTGGCTGATCCCATGTGTACCTGGTGAGAGACTCCTCAGAGGTGAGAGAACATTGTCAAAATGTCAATTAAAGAATAAGAAGCAAGTAAGAATTTGTGTCTGGAGCATCCCTAAGATTGAAACAGTGTGAGAACAAAATCTGGCCATGCACACATGAGCCAAAAGGCTTACTAAACTAAGCTACAATTTCTTGCAGCACAGCCTTCCTTCCTGCTGATGGTTATTTTCTAACCTCGCTGTGCAGGAATTGGAAAGAAGCAGGTGCCAGAGAAGAGGTGACTCTGAAATGGCACTAAGGTCATTACAGAGCAGGAGAAGAGCAATCCAGCCTCCCAGGTTTCATTTACTGAAGCCATAATAGTCTGGTAGGGCATCAGACCCTTTAGCCGTAGTCTTCAACTGTATGTGAAGGCAACAGAGCAAACAACCGCTTTTCCGTGCAAGGCTTCGTGGTGTGGATGTTGTCTGTCCTCAGCCCATGTTCACTCAGCTGCTCTCTCACAGATTCCCCTTGCCCCCTCTGGAAAGCTGCCCAGGAACTCCCTCCACAGCTTAAGGGCCAAGACCAAATCAGCTCAGTCAGGCTTGTTAGAATCATAGAGTCATTTAGGTTGGAAAATACCTCTAAGATCATCAAGTCTAACTGTTAAGCCAGCACTGCCGAGGTCACAGCTAGATGGTGTCCTCAGGGGCCCCACCGACATGTCTTTTAAATCCCCCCAGGGACAGTGACTCCATCACTGCCCTGAGCAGCCTGTTCCAAAGCTTAACAACCCTTTTGGTGAAGAAATGTATCCTAATATCCAATCTAAACCTCCCCTGGCAGAGCTTGAGGCCATTTCCTCTTGTCCTACTGCTTGCTGGAGAAAAGACTGACCCTCTCCTGGTTATAACCTCCTTTCAAGCAGTCGTATTGAGCGAGAGGGTCCCCACTGAGGCTCCTTTTCTCCAGGCTGAACCCTCCGGCTCCCTCAGACGCTCCTCCTCAGACTTGTGCTCCAAAGAGACTCCTTGTTACGTGGGTTCCTGCCCTGCCTTGCCACCCTGTGCAGGTCGTTCTCATTCTGTGGTCCTTGTTTTGGCTACCCAGGCATCCCCCAGTGCTCCTGGCTGTGGGATGCCCACGTGGGCAGTGCTGCTCTCTGCACCCCTGAGAGCTGGTGCCATCCCACGTGTCCACAGCCCTGTGTCGGCCCCGGGGAGCTGCTTCATACCATCCACAACTGTTTGGTTTATATTCGCGTATCGGGCCGTGACCCTGAACTGGCTTCTCCCTTTAAATTCCTTCCACATGGCTCTGCCCACACTGTCCACAAAGCCTCTCAAAGAAATGCAGCTTGGAAAAAAAAAAAATCTGAGAAGAAGAAAAACCCCTTCACAACAAAATGTCCTTCTCTCTCCGGCAGCTCTGCTTGGGTGTGGTTTTCCCAACACTCCCCCACAACCAAGGCGAGGAGTCTGTTCAGCTCTGCTCCTGCCAGCACTGCAGGGACAGGGTCACCCCTCAGCTGGGCACAGAGCACCAGCACTGCAGGGACAGGGTCACCTCTCAACTGGGCACAAACACCCTCACTGCAGGGATAGGGTCACCCCAGGCTGGGCACAAAGACCAGCACTGCAGGGACAGGGTCATCCCTCAGCTGAGCCCAGAGCACCAGCACTGCAGGGACAGGGTCACCCCAAGCTGGGCACAAACACCAGCACTGCAGGGACAGGGTCAGCCCTCAGCTGAGCACAGAGCACCAGCACTGCAGGGACAGGGTCACCCCAAGCTGGGCACAAACACCAGCACTGCAGGGACAGGGTCATCCCTCAGCTGAGCACAGAGCACCAGCACTGCAGGGACAGGGTCACCCCAAGCTGGGCACAAACACCAGCACTGCAGGGACAGGGTCATCCCTCAGCTGAGCCCAGAGCACCAGCACTGCAGGGACAGGGTCACCCCAAGCTGGGCACAAACACCAGCACTGCAGGGACAGGGTCATCCCTCAGCTGAGCACAGAGCACCAGCACTGCAGGGACAGGGTCACCCCAAGCTGGGCACAAACACCAGCACTGCAGGGACAGGGTCATCCCTCAGCTGAGCCCAGAGCACCAGCACTGCAGGGACAGGGTCACCCCAAGCTGGGCACAAACACCAGCACTGCAGGGACAGGGTCATCCCTCAGCTGAGCACAGAGCACCAGCACTGCAGGGACAGGGTCACCCCAAGCTGGGCACAAACACCAGCACTGCAGGGACAGGGTCACCCCAAGCTGGGCACAAACACCAGCACTGCAGGGACAGGGACACCCCAAGCTGCACAGAAAGCACCCACACCCAGTCCCTGTCCACAAGGGCTGGGCACCTTCCTGGAGTCACTGCATTGCTGTAAAACAGGGCTTTTACCCAGCTTTCACCCAAAGAGCCTTGTTGCCCTTTAGCCTCTGCCACTGCACAGCACTGGGATTGTGCAGCGGGGCCAGGAGCCTTCTCCCCCGAGAGAGGAGCCCATGACAGCCCCTCTCCATTCTCCTCCTTACATATAAACATATATATAGGACTGTCCCCATATAGTGGCAGCTCCACACATGTGCTGGTGGGCGGGTAGTTCTGCATTTGCCCTCATGATTTCATGCCAGAAACATTTGCAAGTTCAGCTCACCGCTCAGTTTCCCCTCTCTCTCTCTCCCCTTCTCCCTTTCAGGGTTACTCCCCGAGTCTACGAAGGCATCCCACATCCCCCCATCAGGCCGTGGGCTCCTGCCTGCCTGCATCCCTCCACCTTCGTCATTCCCTCATCCTGCCCCAACCTCTTAATGATTTTTTTAAAGTCTTTCAGTAAGATCAAAATAAATTTTGCCATACGCATTGCTGTTATCGAGCCTTCCCTTTTTGCCTCTTTTCTCAGCAGCTATTTTGGGATGATTAATAATTCACAGAGAGGCTTGGCACAGCAATGGTTAAAGGGATGAAGCTGAGCTGATGCAGGAGCCTTCTGGACAGAAGCAGTTTTTAAAAGTCTTAAAAGTGCTATTTTTTTCTTTAGGAAAGGAGTGGATTTTTTTTTTTTTAAGTGTTGTGAGAACAGGAATGTTTCTCTTTTAGCCAATTCCACATACTTTTTGTTATAGGAGAAGATGTGGTCTGAGGGTTTTAGCAGAGGCTAAAACAGGGGAGAACTGGATCTATTTTGGTGGTGTATCAAGTGGATAGGAAATAATCGAAAATGCTGCGTTAAAAAATGAGTTTAGCAGCAGCTCCAGGCGAACCCTGTTCCGCAGAGAGCCCTCCCTCCCCTCACCTGCCCAGCACCCAGCAGACCTGGCAAATGTGCAGATTTGATCCATTCCCACCCTTTGGCCAAAAGACATTCCTTTAATCATGCCCTCCTGGGAACTGAGGTTGCGAGTGTTTTTCTGTTGGTGAAATGAAGCACGCTGGCTGCCAGAGGCTGTTGCAAGGCTGAGTTCAGGGGGGTGTGTTGCCTGGTGGACAGACAGGTCTCTCCTGGGGCTCCCCTGGGATGCTCCCACACATCCTGGGAGATGGGCAGCCTGTGCCTTTGCTCAGGCTGAAGCCCGTCAAACATCCCTTGCTGGGCACGGTGGCACAGCAGCCTCCTGCCTTGCATTGACTATTTTTCCTTCCCCACCTGCTGCCTGGGCTGAAAGCAGAGCTCAGATCCATCCGCTCTCATCCCAGCACCCTGTCTCCATCACACCCGGCACAGTGGAAAGGTGATGGAGCCTTTCCAGGACCCCACATGACACACATCCCCTTCTGGGGACATTCGCTGGTCCCATTGCTTCAGACACACCTCCAGGTCTGCCAGCAGCCTCGCCTGTAATCATGGGTGGGATGTAAAATGGATTAAAAAGCAGAGGCCAGAACTTTTTTAGGTTAATCTCTTAATGCAAAAGGATCGTATTTGGCAGCAACATAAGGCAAGCTCTCATCAGTTTATATTTCTGCTTTTCTTCCCTTTAACAATCTAATTTTGTACATCACTGTGTGGAATCCAGATACAGATAATCCTCCCTCCACTCTGGTTGTGCCCTATGGAAATCTGTGTGCTGCCTGTGGGAGCTGGAGACATGAGGGTGCTTTTCTGGTCTAGAGACCGTCTGGGGGAGTTTCAGCAGGTAATAGATAGCTCAGGGCCACAAGAAGAGCTCTGGAGACATTTTTCATGAGCACTTTTGGAGAAAGTGGTCTGTTGTGTTTGTGTCTCACCTTACACTTTGGTGCAGGGGACAGTTGGTAGCCATTGAAAACTGAAATATTCTGATTGTCACAGAGGAGAAACTCACCATTTTCCCTGAAAAACTTTCACACCAAATGGAAATTTTCTGACAAACTATCCAGCCAGAACGACCTTTTGTGCTGCAGAACAAACTGTGATGAACATTTTTTCTACCAGGTTTTTATCCTGACATTATGAATCCTGATGGGGGATTAGCTAACACGGCTCGTTATCAACACATGCAGCATCAGAGAGGAGGACTTGGAGTTATGTGAGATCTCAAAAACAACCATCTGATGCCAATATGCAATTTGAGATGCTGCCTGACCCAAAAAGGAGGATTCATGGGCTAAAGTTGGTGCTAATGTTAATCCCAGCCCACTATGGGTGAAGTTGCCCCAAGGCTGAATTTGCCTCAAGAGAGTCAAACTGGGGAGTGGATTAACTTCTAAGAAACTCAGAGTGAATGAATTAGGGGAATTACTCTGTGGGGTCAGTAATGAAATCATGAGTCCACTCCAGAGGAAACAGGATGCATTTCTAAAGGGCTAAGAATGGCCCCTTTGCTAGATTTATGGGGCTGAGGTGATGAGCGCAGGGTCAGATAATAACCTTTCAAACCACCAAGGCAGACCAAATATGCTTTGCCATGGCCCGCTTGCTTTTCAATGCATGTGTGTCATGTTTGGAAAACAAGGCCCCGTCTATCCAGGCCGAAACAGCAGCAACAAAATAACGCTGCTTGTTAGGGAAATGCCACCCCAGAAAAAGATAATTGAAACATTCAGGCCGGCAGTACTTGGGGATAAAGGCTATAAATCCTGAAAGCACGCTGCCTTATCTCGGGCAGGAGCTGCCGGCGCTACTCCTTGGCCTGCGTTCCGCCGGGCTGGGGAGGCCTCGTCCGTGCCCGGCTATCCCGAGGGCCGGCCTTCAGCCAAGGCCACGGGCCCGCGATAGAGCAGGGCTGCTGGGCCGGGGCAGATACCTGTCCCTCCTCCTGCTGCAGCTGCTCTCCCTCCCAGTAAACAGGGGGAAGCATCTGCAGCGCACTGGGGTGTGTGAACGAACCCCGAAGGCACGCAGCCAGCAAAACGCTGCAAAGCGGCACAAAGCTGTGCCGGAGAGGTTTAGGGTGGATATGGGGAAAAGGCTCTTCATCCAGAGGGACAGGCCGCCCAGGGAAGTGGTCACAGCACTGAGCCTGATGCGTTCAAGTGTTTGGAGAGCGCTCCCAAGGCACGGGGTGGAATTTTTGCGTTGTTTTGTGTGGGGTCAGGAGTTGGACTCGGTGATCCTTGCGTGCCCATGATTCTATGAAAACAGGAGGCAGAGGTGGGGCTGGGAGGGACACACAGCTCCTTATGGAGCCACTCCAGGCTGTCCAGCACAGCCCTGGTGGGTGTCCAGCATCACTCAAAGGGCTCAGCGGGCTGGAGCTGCCACTCCAGTGCTCACAGCCTCCTACCCCATTGCTGGGGCTTTCATGATGCCTCCACAAGCTACTGCTGCAGGGAATCTGAATTTATCATAATGTTACAGAGAGCAAGTGGCCAAGGAACCCCCATAATTCACCTACAAATCTGATATAAAAATGAGGCAAACATTTCTTCTGGATTTATGTACAGCTGAAACATGAGCAATAGAGGGGGAAAACCTGCAAACAAAACTAATATTCTCAAATCTTCTGCTTATTACATGGCAACAAAGGTATGTGATGCTGCAAAGCTCTTGGCTTGTGGCCTCGCCCTGCTCTCACACAAGTTCAGGAGAAGTTACACAAGTGCAATGAGAATCCATGAATTTTGATGAAGAGTATCCCTTCTTGCCACCATTCATGCCTTTGTGACAGGAGGCAGCACAGAGATGTGCTGCAAGGCAGCTGGATGGCAGTGACCACTTCACTGCTGCCCAACAGGGCTTGCCCTGGCTTTGTCCACCCAATTTTCCATGCTCAGTGCCCGCTCTCCTGTTGTGGCACTGAGATTCTTCTGGGAGTGGTTTTTCAGCTGGCAGCGTGGGCAGCAGCAAGGCCCAGCCCTAGTCAGTCAGATAGGGTCTGTGATGGGACATGGGCTCCAGGGAGCACATTTGGGCTGCAGGGCAGCTCCCCTTGGGGTTTTTGAGAGCCCACCCTCTGCCCCTTTATTTGCTTTGATGTTCTTCAGATGGAGACAGGATTTACAAATGCTTGACTGTAGGAAAAAAACATAGAGGAGAATGCTATTTCTCCCCCTGCTTCTTTCCCCCATCTGCTCAAGGGCTGGATTCTGCAAGTACTGCTGGGACAAACCCACAGCCAGGGGGGAAATTATGTTTTCCAAGACCACTCCAAGGTGGGCAATAGCACAGAGCAATCAGCTCCGGTCTGTGTTGCTTTGTGCTTGACAAGCAGCAGCCAGAGACTCTCCAGGGAGACCTGCTTTTCCTAAGGTGCCAGTACAACTCCTTACACGGAGCACAGCTCCGTGTTTGAGGTCCTGAGGCATCGCTGTCAGACCCCAGCTCGCTATGGAAATGTTGCTCTGGGAAGGATTACCTCTCTCTGAGAAACACAAACCTTTTTTCTTCTCTGTTGCAGTAATTTTTCTGCAATTATAACTTACACTGAACAGCTCAAACTGCAGGCATTAACACAGCACAGGCTGCAGCCTCCCTTTACCTTCGGGTGGACAGCATGGATCAGACGGCACCCGGATGGTTTCAGCATGAATCACTCACTGCCTCTGTAACCAGCATTCCCATAACTAAATCTATCAAAAAGAACATAAACCACATCAGAAGCCAGTTCTCAGATACTCATTTGCTAAGACTTTGGAAACCTCTTATATTAAACAGATCATCTCTTTACAGGAGTATGAAGCTGCCCTAATTATACAAAGAGTGGAAAGGGACAATCTTCCATCTGGGAAGGCTGTTTAACTTCTTCTGGCTTCCTAAAAAGCTATTGTCTTGTAAACTGAGCATTCCTTCACTGGCCTGGTAGACACAACATTCCCGTGTCCCAACCAAGTGCTCTGCAAGGAGCAGCAGTACCCGAGCCAGCCAGCCTGAACATCCCCGGGCACAGCCCCACAGGGGCTGGTGCTGGCTGCCCCTGCAACACCCCATTCAGAGCACGGTGTGCTGCCAAACATGGTTCTGCCTTGGCTTTTGCCTCTGGTTCCTCAGCAGTGGCCTCTGGCCTGGTTTTTTTTGGAAGGAAAAGGTGCTCTGTGCAGCCCCCTCCTTCACACCAGGCATTGCTGTGATTGTAGGGACCTCACTGGGTGAGCAGCGGCCTCTGCAGCATTGATCTGGTGGCTCTGCAGTTTCTCCACATGGCTGGAGATGAAATGAAGGAGATACGATGAGAACCCCAGATTTTCAGGAAGAGGAACAGCTTCATCACAAAGGCTGCCTTGTTTGTCACCAGCCACCGGGGCAGGTCCACCCCCACTGACCACCTGAGGAGGGTGGTGTCTCAGGATGCTAAACAACATCCCTCAAACCCCCTTTGCTTGTAAACCTTGCACAGCTCTCTTCTGCAGCTGGAAAACCAGCTGTGAGTAGGAGTGAGGTGTCAGCTACTAACAGCAAGTCACATCTTCTAGGGGAAGACCTTCCTTCCATGTTATGACAATCCCAGGCACTTTTATTTGGCACCAGTAGCTTTTATTATTCCCTTCCTTCATCTGTCATCAATACTGTGTTCAGTTTCTGCTTGTGTACATGCTCTGGTAGATGCTATTGTACAGCTGACGGGCCTGAAATTCACACTTTGTGGGAGGCATGTTTCTTTCCAAAGGTTTTACATTACTGAAGGTAGCAAGTCACAAAATAAAACCTTTGTTGCAAATATCATTTGAAGTTAATCTTCATATAATCCACAGTAAATATTTATGTGCAATGCAATAGTGGCTGGATTTGTTTACAGTTTGAAATTGTTAGAGAGGATTCCATATAGATTAGTCAGCTAATCTGCTGTAATCTGCTTAAAAAGCAACTGAAATGGGTTTTCTTTCACTGAATCATGTTAGCCCTGTGTATGCAGTGACTTCAGATAGGGAAGGGATTCAGGCACAAAAGGAAATTTACCTTGTGGGTGCTCACAGCATTGCTTGCATTACAGGAGAGCCATAAATTTCCTCTTCTGCCTTAGAGAACGGGACAGCTGCAGTGACTGAATTTAAGCTGAGATGAGTGTCAGGCTCTTCTATCCCATTTCCTTGCTGCAGCTTTTGAACTGTATCGCCTGGGGATAAACTGATCTTTGATGAGGCACCTGCACGGTGTCTGCACAGAAGTCATCCTTTCTGAATTTATTCTGTTTTATTTCACTCCCTCCTAAGGAGACCTACAAGAGGTGCCTCTACCTAGCATGATCCTGAGTTAATAAGGAAAGCATCTCATATCCTTTACTCACAACTCACCTTTGTTCACAAGGGAGTTGCAGCTCAAGATGGAGAAAGATTTTAGATACTCACCGTACTACACAGAAGGTCTCTGGGTGATGTGGGTATCCATGGGACAGATGTGTCTCCTCTGGGCTGTAAGGTCCAGGCTTGGACCTCTAATAGCCCAAAGACTGAAAGGCAAAGCCTGGGCAGCAAATTTGGAGATCTTCCTCCAAAGAACGGAGCAACAACCTTGTCTCGGAGGCTCAGCTAACACACAGCAGAGATGGTGTGAATGGTGATGAAATTCCATTCTGTGGCTTTCACTAGTATTCAAAGGTTGGAGAGGGATCCCTCCAAGCCCTTGTTCCTGGTGTGGGGATGCTCACACAGAGGTGGCCTCACTGATACCAGGTGCTGGCTGCAGCATGGGTGAGTCCTGAGCCCTCTGTACCCTGTGTCTCTGGGACATAGGCAGGAGCCAGGCAGGGAAGAGCCCTGCTGGGAGAAAAGGGGGCTGAAAGAAGCCATCCTGTGGCCACTTTATTTCCCATTTACCCACCCCACTGGGACCAGCCAGGTGGCGGATGGGGTTGCCTGCAGCTCCCTGCTCATCTCTGGTTTTAAATCCCATCTTCTGCCCCCTTACACTGGGAAGGCTGGGCACCCCCTGCCTGCAACCTGCTCTTCCATCCAGGTTGGAGCAGTGGCTGCAGCCCAGCTCTGCTTCTGGAAGCTGAGACCTGGAACCTCCCCAGGGAAACCTGGGGAAAACAAAACACACCTTGTATCCTCCCATAAACAGCAACACCGGCAGGACTGTGGCTCCGGGTCTGGGTGAGGACCTGGGCCATCACCTGTGCCGCCCTCTGGCAAACACATCAGCCTTTGGTGTTGGGGCAGTCACTTTTCTCCCCTTTCGCACATCCCCAGTGCCGGTAGATCATTTCAGCGTGGGTCCCTCTGAATAATACATTCATCCACAGTCCTTCCCCCACCCCGTCCTCAGCAAGGCCTTCACGAGTTGAATACGGTGGCTCGGCTCCAGCACACACAGCTGCCGTCACTGCTGCAATTCTTTTGCCTTGAGAAAAAGCATATACAATTTAATATGCTCCTGGCACAACAGCTTTTCTGTAGCGGAGGAGGCGGGTTTGTTTATGGCTATTTTGATAGGGCAGCTTTCATCCGGACACAGGTTCTGCTGCATCTCCCCGCCTACACAAGGACGCCTTTGTTGGGCTGGTTCTCGTGTTCCTCTGCCCATTTTGGTACCTTCTCCTGCTCCCTGCAAACCCAAGGTTTAAAAAGCCCTCCTTGATAGTCGTGTTAGTCTTTAAAAGCTAGATCCTGGGCTAAGAGCCAGACATGCAAGGCAATGGGAGAGGGTGTGATGCTTTAGTAGATATGTGTCAAGGATATGAACCATCCTGCCACCTCATGTGAATTTGGCCCATGGAGCTGAGATCATGGTGCCTATGGTGGCCGTTAGCAGTGACTTACAGGCTTTCCAGGCTGGGGAGCAGCTCTGTTGCTTTCTCAGACACCCTCAGCCTCGCCAGGAGCCATATGAACCATGCACAGGGCCATAACTCCTTCCTCCAGGCACAGCCAAGACAGGGCTTTTCCATCCCTTCAGGAGCTGGCGCTGAGAGATGCAGATTCCCTTCCGGCAGCCATTTCCAGAGTCACCCTTATGCAAGTTAAATTGTGAACAGTTACACATCTCCCTGCTCCGCACTCCCACGGCACCTCAGCTCCCCAGGCAGGGTGGGGTGAGGAGGAGATGCACCTCCGGGCTGGGAAGTCTCAATCAAACAACCCAGAGTCTGCAAGCGCGGCCAACTCCTTCTATCTGGCAAGTGGCTTGAGCTGCCCCTGGTTGATGAGGAGAAACAATCTCTTGTGTTTTCCAGCTGCTGAGTCTGTTCCCTCTCACTGCCGCAGTGGAAATAAATGGTGGGAGGGTTTAGCCAGCACTAATTCATTGCCACGTTCAATCTGAAGTTGCTGCGACTTTGTGCTTGGCCCACAAACACACAGAGAAAATGAAACCGGATAGAAAATACAACGGATCATCCGATCATCGTAAGCACATGGGAACAAAACAGAGTCGCTCTGTAGTGCACATGAATTCCACACATGTGGAGGAATGCAAAGCAGCTATTGTACCCCCACTTTGCAGATCCATTTCACTGTTTTCCCAGTTTATCTGGAAAATACATACTGCATGGTACTGTACGTCGTATTTCACTGCTATGCACCATGATGTCTTCTAATGGAACAATCGCCATGCTTGTAGTCTAAGGGCAATACAAAAGTGCTTTCAAATAATAACAATACATTTTCTGTATAAAGAGGATAGGGAGTAGCCACTTCCCAGAAAGGCTTGATTTCCCTGGAGCCAGCAGTATGAACATCCAGAGCGCCAGTAACAGCAGGCAGTGGTGAGAAATTCCCTACCTCATCATCAGTCCATACATCCTGTTTCCAACTGGCAGCTCTGGGAAGAGTGGAGGCTGTCAGCACCCACCGGGGGTAAGGTGAATGCACCCAGTGAGTCTTGGCAGCATGAGGCTCCATTTATCCCATCGGGGCTTGGGTGGGGGGCACTTCTTTGGCAAAACAACTCTTTCGGCTTTGAACCGAAGCTGTGAGCAGAGGAGCAGCGTTCTCACAGCCCAGCTCCCAGAGATCACACAGCAGCACAGCATCTGCCAATTCATTCAGCACTGCTGGCCCATGCAGCAACATGGCACGCCACTGTTCCACGTTTGGAGGCAGTTTATACTGGAATAGGAGCAGTCTTCTTGGGTAAAATGATTATTTTTTTCCTCCATAAGATCTCACAACTTTTTAAAGAGAACCCTGCACGCTTCAAATTGCTGAAGCACAAGAGCACGGGATGTGTGCTGCAGCTCATCTGGGCTGTAGAGGCTCTCTGTGATAGTTGTGCAGAGACTGACTTGAAAACAAGGATTAAAGCATAGCTGGGGAGGGGCTGACACACTCAGAAGGGAAAAGTTGCCCTTGTATGTCTGAGACAGGAGTCAGAGCAGCCCAAGGAGACACTCATGCTTTGCTTTCCTTGCCCAGGCAAAGTGCAGCCTCTTTTCTAAAAACTCAATCCAGATTTTTAGACATCAGAAGAATCACTCTGGTATTGGAGCCTGATCAAGCACAAAAAACATCCTCAGCCTTCAGAAAAATACCAGATGGCTGCAGATGCCAGCTCCTTTGGCCAGGCAGTGTTTTGAGAGAAAAGGCCAGCTTGTTGTGAGAGTGCTGCATCCCAGATACAACTCTGCGGAGCAGCAAAGAGCCACAGAGAAATCCCTGGAGGAGGAGGAGCATCCAAGCCAACGTATTCCCGTAACATCAGATTTTCAAGGCTACACATATGCTCGTATCCAAATATGCTCTCCTTCTCCAGAGGGAAGAGGGACATACAGAAGAGACTCTGGCTGGAAATGCTCTTACGAGTTTCTGAGCAGTCGTGTGCACTTGAAGCTCTAGTCAGAGTTGCCAAATCATTGGAAACAAGATAAAAAAACACACCTGGCAATGTAAGAGGGGATAATTTGGTCTCGACATAGTGAACTGGTGTTTGGAATATCAGCTGTGAGACTTTAAGCTGGTTGGTACTCAGTCACCACCTACTCTTTAAGGAGGTCATCATGGTGCTGTTGCTGCACAGGATAATATTCTCTCTGCTCTACAGAAATGGGCGCAAAGAACAAACACTTCTCCCATAAATAGGTCAGCGAAAGGATTTACGCACCATTTAAGACTTAAAACTGGATGGGATGCACACACCTTGTGCAACTTTCACAACAGGAGAAATGTCACCTTTTGTGTGGTGACTCCACTTCCGAAGACCACCGACTGCAAGAAAAACACTCCAGTGGCCAATAACCCAGCTAGGGTTACTTGGTTCTCCAACAGCTCTTTTTTCCCACCAACACCTGAACAGATAACATGGTGTCAGGCCATGCTTGCATGATGATCAAGGAAGGATTTACAGCTTTCATGTGACTCAATGACTTTAGCACCATTTTAGCACTACTTTAGTGCCAGGAAGCAGTGGGAATGCCCGAGCGTGCTGAAGTAATATGATACACACACCAAAGCCCGGTCAGCCACACGGCCTTGTAAAAACCTGAAGTGCAGTTAGTTTCTATTAAAAAAAAAAAGTCTTTTCTTTTGTCTCAGGAGTTCTGAAATGGCTGTGACACAATTAAAACCAACCGAAAAAAGAATGACAATGAGGAGTGGTGAGATGCCCTTTTCTGGGGAGCGTGGGCTGATAATGTCCTTCTGGAAGGACCTCAGAGAGAGTGGTCACTTTTGATTACTACATAATGTGAGTAATTCTCTGGAAAGACCAGTCCTTCCCTCCTGAATCATAGCAAAGGGGGAAAAATAACACACTCCAAAAATGGAAAGCTGGACAGCCCTTGGATGTCAGGAGCCGCCCAAGATTTCTGTGCGGGGGCCACCACAGAGAAGCAGCAAGGAGTGAGCCACTGGCCCTGCCGTCTGCTCTGGGGTGACAGCTCCAGCTCTGGAGCCAAGCTTGGACCATAACACACCTACTGATGTGGCCAGCCAGAGCTCTGGTAGGTAGGGTGGCAGTAAGAGCGCACGGAACCCCTCCTCACCCAGAAGCCACGCTCTCCAGTTCTTCAACCCATGTCTGCACCCTGATGCATGAGATACAGGTGGTTCCTTCGGAGGCTCTGCCTTCTCTGAGAAGTTTGTCCTCAGTGTAGTTCCTGGCCAGCCCACGGCACGAACACAAGCCATGGCAGCAGCACAGTACATCCCTGATGCCAAAAATGGGTCTGTGCTTCAGTCCCAGGGCAGCCAGACTTCTAAACATCCACATGTGGCCAAAAGTTGAGAGGAACGACTGGGACAGATCCCTGGTGTGGTCGGGACCAGGGGCTTTGCCTGTGATGCTGGGGGAAAAGGAGCAGCACTGGTATTTGAGAAGGAAAGAGCCTGTTTTTCCCCAGGTGTACCCCCAGGACGTATGACAGACTCAGCATCAGTCCTGAGGGTGTCACAGCTGGCACTGCTGGACAGCAACAGGAAGGTCCCAGAAACACCTTGGACCTCTATTTCTTTATTTTATAGACATATATGGTTACACTTAAACAGATGAATTTTTTTCCTTCATGCTGCTCCTCCACAAAACCAGTTTGGTTTCCATTACTATATATAGCACTGGGAATCTTGGTCTATTTTTTGTCCCTTTGCATCTGATTATTTTCAGTAGAGCTCAAAGTTTTGATGATATGCAGATTTTAGCTGGGACATGACATCTACTCACACAGAATTCCATTAGCAATAAACCCACAATGGCCACTTATAACGTAGAAGAATTTTATTCATACCATGATCCTGTCCCATCATCCACTGCAAATATTACAATTATCTTCAAAATGTCACTGAATATCATTTTGTTCCACTTAAAGCACAGGAATCCTGGTGTTAGACAGTTACATTTCTCTTGAGATTGCTTATAACAGAACCATAATTCAAACGTATTTTCCATGAGCTGTAAAGGTTTAAAGCAAAGAATCTGCAGTGTGTCTGTGTGCTCGAGTAACTTCTAAACAGTGAGGCTAATGCTTGGTGCTTGACAAGAGATGTGTCCTGCATATTATGCGAAACACTCACAATTTTTTTACCAACACAACAGAAGTGCAACAGGTAAAAGAACATACTGGAGTGACAGGTAACCTTTAAAAAATATTTCTTTTAAAAATTGCACAAGAGAATACAAAAACAGTGCAGCAAATAACCAAATGCGCCTACATTGACCTATCCATATAGAATGGGGGTCTGCCTATATAAATGTATGTGATAAAAATTGCAAGGTTGGAAACTGTGAATGGTCATATTTAATAACGCATGCAAGAAGCATAACATAATCATAATAAATAGCAGCAACGAATATACACTAACAGGACCACTGAAATTATGCTGAAATAAATTAAGCACCTTTAAGTGATGAGAAGAGCATGAAGCTGAGAAGCTTTTCAGCTCTGTGAGAACCACTGTGGGCAGCTACTGCAATATTGGGCCCTTGGTGGGATTCAACAGGAAAGTGCCCAGTTAGTATTTGTTAGTTCCTAAGAAAGCAATTGTGTGTCAGTAGGGCTCATTTTAGCCATTTAGCCAAGTTCACCTACTCCTCTAGTTTCAAAAGGAAGATTGCTGCCATATTTCACTGTATAACCTTTGGTATTTGTCAAAAGATATGGAAAGTTTGTATTTACTCAGAAGAATGTTATTGTACAGAAGAAATGGACTTTTGGCAGGCAGCGCTGCTTAGGGTGGCTGAGATGCAGAGCTTTGCTGCTTATGGCAACAACAAGTTTACCTGCGAGAGTAAACCTTTGCAAAGCATAATCCAAGTGATCCCATCCTTAAGGGCTGGGCAGTTCCCCAGCCGTGAGGGATCTGCAAAAAGCTCCATTCAGGAGGAGTCCCATGTGTAGGCAGGGCAGCAATGACTGCCAGCAAGGCTGTAAAGCCCCTGGAGGGACCTGAGCTCCAGGGTCCTGGTGCTCTTTGTTACACAATATCTGTCTTTTGGAGGAAAAGCAGCATTTTGAAGCACTTATTTGGCTTTCAGAAAATTTTAAAAAATTCTAAAATTTAGTTACATAGTAGAAGAAAGGCATTTGAATTTAATTAAGTGGACCTTATTAAAAACAAGCTGCTGTATTTGTCCCTGAAGTGCGCCTGGCACCGTCTCTTCAGCATTCCATATAATGTTCAGAGAAGTTGCTGAGGATACTCTGCTGACTTTTGAAGCCAACTTAATTCAGCAGAGAAGCCCCCACTGGACTTCTAAGGACTCTAATGTAAACCCTCATTTAAAAAAAGCTGAGGACAAATAACTTAGGTCCTAAAGGCTTCATTTGAGTTCTTACAAAACGTTGTCCCTTGACCTCTTCACCCAGAAGACTGGAGCAGGCTGTTTGCCTGAGCATATGCTACAAAGCAGACCCCAAAGGGTTTGTGACACAGAGGAATATGGCCCCTATATCTAAGCCACAAACAAAATCACTCAAAAGCTTTACTTTTCCCTGGCTTGCTGGAATGATCAAAACCTTCCTCCAACCTTCCCCCTTAAACTGCATCTCATGAATGAGAATCCCACTCATCCCATGGGATTTCGGAACCCTCCCAGTCCATAACCAGTGAAAAGTCTTTTAGAAGTGACCGGCAGAGAGAGATCCCAGAATCACAGACTGGTTTGGGTTGGAAGGGACCTGAAAGGCCATTGAGTTCCAACCTCATCCCATGGGCAGGGACACCTTTCACATCACTCGATCAAAGAATGTTGACAAAAGGTCAATAAGACCAGCTTTAAAGATAATAAAAAAACCAGAAATTCATATGTATTTTAGATAGTTGAACCCACAGTTTTAAGCTGTATGAACCAACAATAGGTAAAAACCTTGTCTGCAAGCCAAGAGGCCAAAAGAGCCCAATGTTCCCCAAAGCTGGTCTTATCCTAACAGCTATCCTTCCACTTCCATCATACATGAGATTTGAGCTGACATCCACTACGTGACATAAACAGAAAAAAATACACATAAAATGCACACTTCTTTTTTTTTTCTTCATAAAGCTATGGAGCTGCACAGAGCAAATTTTAAGTGCACAAGGTCACACGAAGGCAGCTTTCCAGAGGAATCATTTAGACAGTGAGCGAAATGAAGCTGTTGTATCTCTGAATGTTTCTCTTGAGGATTTCGGAGCAGGGGCCGAGCACTCGTTCGAAGCGGGGCCGGTCCAGCTTCACACACTTGAGGGGTCCACGTGCCACCACCGTGGCTGCCCGGGGCCGGTTGAGCAGCAAGGCTATCTCACCTGGAGACAGGGACAACACGCTGTCACACGCCCTGCTCTCTTGCAGAGGGTGCATATTCCACCATCCAGTCGCTCTGCTTGTAGAACATCTCCCTTTATATACCTCTTGATAGACACTTTACATAATTCTGTTGACAGTACAAATGCATTACACATGCATAATGCATGCGTGTAAAATGCCTTTGAAAACAAATGCTTTCAGACTGTTTTGCTGATTCTGGATCTGTCTCCTGTCAGCTACACTGGTGCAAACCAAGGAATGGATTCAGCTCCCCTGAAATCTCTGAGCATCGCTGAGAGCAGCGGCTGACCTACGCGTAACCCCTCGCATGTAAGAGTGCAACACTAATTAAGACAATAAGTACTTGACCCAGGCGTGCCTGTCTTTCTGAACTATGCTTAGCTGAGTTTTCTTACCAAAATAATCTGATGGACCAAGCCTTCCAACTTCGACGTACTCCTCGTTGTCGGACCTGCGCTGCAGGACGGAGGCTGTGCCCTGGGAAGAGAAGGGCAGGGAGTCAGCTGGCTTTGCTCAAACCTGTCCTGGTTTAAAAAGTACCCAGTCCTCAGTGTTTGCTTTTGCACATCACACTCCTTCCTGGTATATGAATGAAAGGAATTAAAGGATTAAAAAAAAATAGTCCATCAAACAATTTCTGTTATGAATTGTTAGGACACAGACATATTCAGCTCGTAGAGAGGAGAGGAACAGGACAGAACGCAGGAACTCCTATTTAACTAATGCACATCATGCTTTAATGTAAATGTATGCTTTAATATAATTTTAAATTATGTTCTGTGTGGATGCAGACCCTTACAAGAGACACAGAAAAGATCTACACTGAAAGGAATAAAAAGGCAACTTTCCCAGTCACAATACTGGAACATCATTTTTTAAGATGCAACTTGAGCTTATTCCTTGGTAAAAGCAGTTTTTAATGCTTGTTGTAACAAAGGGTGATTTTTTTTTAGTGGCTTTGCCCGCTCGTGGCCTGTAGTGATCTGGACACCTGCAAGTCAGTCTCTGGAGAGATGGAATGTGTCTTGTCTCCACTACCCTTAATAATTGCTGTACCTGACACGTGCTAATACATGTCAAAACTCAGTTACAATCTATTTAAACCTTCAAAGAGGTTTTACATGCAGAAATATTCTGACCTGAAGGAAATCTTAAATTATTGTGGCATAAAGCTTTTGTAGAGGAACAGAGAAGGTATCTGCTTTTCTGGAAAAAAATTACAGTAACATATGAGAATATCTTCTGAGTCCAAACCAAAAGCATAGGGAAAAGGCCAAATATTAACATATTTTGATTTTAACTGAAAAAAAATAAACCTCCCTCCAGTGCAGAGTATTCAGTGAACATTCACTGGCTGCAAATATCCTGCACCCTCCTTCCACCAAAAGAAACTTGTGCACCTCCAGGAGGTAAATCTTATTTCTTCTGTCAAGTTTCCAGAAAAAAAATCTTTATCCTTGATATAACTAAATTGTTCCACCAAAGCTGCAGTTTTCCAAGATCTCCCAGTAAATCTGCAAGGGCATGAAAATGCAGAGATAGTGTGATGAGAGTTGTTATTCACACTTTCTGCAGCTTTCAGAACAGACCCACATTCACAAGCAGCATTCTCAGAAATACCCCACACAGGGAATAATGCCTGCATTGAGCTCTCTCTTGCCAAACTTTGGATCAGGTGCAGCTCACTAAATTGATGCTGTTCTCATTACCTGTGCAGTGTAGATGGATTCAGCTTCAGAGTCACTTCCAGCCCCTGTCCTCCTCTCCATCTCCATCTGGAGCCTGGCAAAAACCTAACCCCTTGACCCAAATAGCTGTCTGCAATCCGTGTCTCTCCAGCTCCTTTCCCAAGACTAATTTTTTTAAAAAAAATCTTTTATTACAGATGTTTTATTACATAAAACAAAAAGAAGTCCCTGAAGTAATCATAGTGACCATCCAGGTCAAATGAAGAAAGGGCTCAATTCCCCACTGCTCACCTTCAGCACGTTGCTATAAAGGTAATCACAATATCAAGCAATATTGCTTTCATCTCCCTGAGTGTCAGCTTTTATTGTGGCTAATATTTTTCTGACAGGGTCCATGTGATATAGGACTCCAATAAGTCAGCCTTCTGAAGCAATTTCTTCCACTGCTCCACTTCAGTCGGCCTTTTTAATCCAAGAAACACCATATCTGCTGGAGAAGGACAGATGTGTCTGGCCTCCACAATAAACACTTGGCTTGGCAGGATAAAGCAATGCATATTCCAGATCCATATTTTTTCCACTCTTGTTTTAACAGTCACATAGGCTTTTCCCGTTGCCCAGTGAGGGCAGGTCTATCGCAGAGCAAAACAAGTTTCCTGAAGCCCTGACAGCGAGCACCCAGATGTCAGCTCTGATTACGCTGCCTGGCCCCTCGCTGCACCAGCCACCAGCTCCACAACACATCCTGGAACATTGTCAGAGTGACCTTCACGGGAAGGCTGTCCCCCCCGTGAAACAAAGATGTTTTTATAATTGCCTGTCTGTATCACCTTCACTTTGTGGGTCTTATCTCTGGAATCAGCACTATTCTGACTAGTAGAGGAGTCCAGTTGTAGACAAACAGTGTAAATGGGGCAAAAATAATGCAGAAATAAAAAAAAATAAAGAATAAAATAAAATATTACTGAATAAAATACGACAGAAGCAGCCCTTCATTAGCCATATATCTGATAAAGTTGTCATGAATTCAGTTCTGACCCCTACCCTTGCCCTCATCCCAAGTTTTGTGGCTGTTTTTAATTTTATTTTACTTGTCACATCTTCTGATAGAGTTTTTGAGCTTTCTGTCCTTCTTGTGCTTTAGGAAACCCCACCTCCCACACATGACAGGACTGAATAAATCCTCTGGGTCCTGTCCCAGGAGGTAAGGGCATTATCTAGCAAGGATTCAGAGGCTCATCACTCTCACTCCCAAATGCATTTTGTCTCTATGGGAAAGACTTCGCCTTGAATGACACACAAAACTTGGCAAGATGAATCTCTGAAACGAGCTGCATGATCCCAGATTTGCAGGATCAGGCTGCTCAGTGCTGCTCAACTTAAAATACTGCCTTGTACACTGATACCCATTTCAGCCTCCTACACCACCAAGCAAACCCTACAGAGCACGAGCTTGAAGACTGTTGAGAAGGTTCACACCATTTAATAAATCAGCCCTTTGTGATGATATTAAACTGAAGGCAGACAGGCATGTCTTTCTGCTAGCAGACACTTGGGAGTGAAATTATGGTCTTTGGGGGATCCAGGAATATTCTCTTTCAGTCACTGGGGAGTGCCTGTATTCCCAGAAACTGATAGCATTAACCTTCTCCCCTCTCCTCCAAGTAAATACGAGCATCCTATTGCAAAAACAACAGGAGTAGGAGTTCCCAAAGCACTGTGCCATCAGCACCTCTCTGCCATCCTCACCCCACGCACCTGCCTGCTCCCTCTGGCTGTGCTCCGGAGCAGTGCTGGCAGTGTTTATTCAACTCCTTCAAAATGCTTCAGCAGTTTTGTTTTGCAAAAACTTATGCCTTAGATATGGCACGATGATTTAAGATATAAAAAATAAATTAGGGTTTATAATCCATGAGCTCCCATCCTCTCCAGAGTAATGAGATTTTGATAGATGTTTCACTTTCAAACTCTCAGACCCTACAGATAGACGAGGGAGACATTCTACAGCCTGAAGACAATGACCCGTCTGGATCAACACTGGGATTCCCAGGCCTTACCCTGCAGGATCCTGCAGGCACTAATTGCTTCAGGAGCCCTGTTTTTATATTTAAGTATGAATCCTATAGCCAGCAGTTGGCCTAAGGAACCCGACTACAAAAGGCAAGTATGATTCACGGTGCTTAAAACTGAAATCCTGTATTTTTTTGCTCTATTCCAGCTCAGTGGATCAGATGGGACCACTCCCAGGCAGACCAAGGCAAAATGTGGTAGCCTGTGTTACCCCTTGGTGGGACAGGCAGTGCAGGATGGGCTGCACCAGGGGCAGGGGATGAGATGGGAAACCCCACACTGTTTTAGAAACTTTTTGGTTTAAAAGTCAGTCATGCTGATTGTTTGGTCTTGCTGGTGTAACCACTCATTTTAAAGATCTAGCCATCAGTAAAAAATATAGCGAGGCTCCATTTGGGATAAAGGATAATTATTAAAAAGGAGAAATTATTAAAATTATTAGAAAATAATTTCAATTTTCATAATCAGGAAGTTACTGCTTTATATTTACAGTTTTATTTCATACTTTTTTTACTTACTGCTTTTTCTCAAAAAGCACAGACGACGTTTTTTCCCCATGGCCTCGAAATGTGACATTTTTATCCTAGTTCTGAGCTGAGAAAGTTTTTCTAGCCTATTTTATTTTCCTCTTCACCACGCAGCACAAAGGGCAGTGCAGAGTATGGAATTAGAGATGGAAAGGTCAGGCTGATTCATCTGCGATTGCCATTGACTCCATCAGTGGCAGCTCTGAACATACCTTTGCTCCTTCTCACTTTGTTAATCCGCACACTCCATAATTCACACGTTCAAAAGATAAGTTTCCCCTCACTCCACAGCCACACAAACCCTCATTAATGTGTTGCTATTAAATCTTTGCACAGTTCCTACAAAAGGCGAAGGAAGGGGCTGTGCCGTGGCACAAAACGCCGCTGCTCCCACGGCGAAGCAGAGGGACTGCATGGAGCTGCAGCAGATCTGAAATGAATTAAAAGATCTGTCACACAGTATGATGCTGGGAGGATTTCGTTTAATTGCAGGCAAGACGAGGTTTGTGGAAGTAATATATTTTATTAGATCAACAAGCAGAGCTAGGAAAAGGGAGGAGAGCTCTGGGGCACAAGTCTGTCTTCAGGGTGCCTATTTCCCCAGGTATATCTAATAAAATCCACCATTCACCTGTCCACAAGCACTGTCTGGGCCATGTTCTTATACTGTGACAGCTACAAGCATATTAAGTTGCACCTTATTTAATCATATCTGCTTCCTACAGCATCTCCAAATCATTAACTTAATTTAAGGAGAGTCAAAAGCTCAAAATGCTACAAAATTCCTGGAAATTCCTGGGAGTTGGAACTAGTTGATATTTAAGGTTCCTTCAAAGCCAAACCATTCTATGATTCCGTGAAACACTGATTTCCTGGTGAATCTGGGAGACCTTTCAGCCAGTGCTTCACCCTCCACATTAAAAAAAGGTCAGTTGTCTGATATGAAACAGATGATATGAACAGATCAGCTCAGTTGTCTGATATGAAACCTCAAACAGCTTCAGTCCAGTTTGGGAAACTCTCCTCTCACGGCTATGAGGAGAGGAGCCAGTTGTGGTGGTGGGAACAGGCTGCCGGAGCAGCCCCAGGTTTGCACTGACTGGGGAAGTGGTGGTTGTTTGCTTTGCTTATCTCGAGCAAGCCAGTTCTTTTCTGCATCCATTAGGATTCACTACAAGTGCAGCACAAGGCAGTGCCCAAGGTAATGAGCTGCTGAGAGCTTTTGAGAACAAATTATCAACATTTTACACACCCAGCTTTTTTAATTTGGTTGTGACTCAGTACATTTGGAGTTGCACTGATTTCAGGGGATTTTCAGGAAGCCAGCACCTTGGGAATGGGGTTAGGATTAATAATGCAAGGTCAGAGAAGCTCTAAAGGCAGTGTTAGAGTAACAAGGTGTGCACCCTGATACCCACCCAGTCTCCTTAAGAGAGCTGTCCTGCCCAAAGCACCTTTACACTCCCAGTGATCATCACTACGTTGTCAATACAATATAACATTAATCTTGTTGGCCATCATTCTCAACAGCACATCGAATTTTAGCAGAGATGGAAAGCACCTGTCGCTGCCCAGCTGGCAGAGGTCCTGGACATCATCTCTACGGCCAGGACTGATATCAAACAACCTGCAGTTTGCTGTGTGTTTTACATCACACCTGCATCAGACTGCCCTACATATGCCTAAACTCCCAGCTCTTTGCTATTCAGACATGTTTATATTAGTTTAGGACTATTAGTTTAGGAATAACACCCAGACCCGGGAGAGAGGAACAAAGCTGTCTGGAGCAGTCACCAAAATAGCCACAAACATTAAGGTACTTTTAAAAACGACAATCAATCATAAGCCAAGTGTAGCTTAAAACAGCAGAAAGAACTAAGCCACAGGGCATTTCCTAGGGATATACAGGAGGCCAGGGTTAAGGCCCAGACATGACTACACCCAGCCCATCATTAATCACCAGGAAATGCCTTTGTCTTGATCGTTGAGTATTTAAAATCATAGATGTCTGACACGGGAAGACCTTTTCAGTCGTTTTGTTCATCCTCCTATTGCAGTACCTCAGACAATCTTTCCCTTCAGTGCTTCTTTGATGCAGCCTGCATTAAACCTGTGCTGTACCTATGTATGCCTCTTGAAGTAAAAGAAATGTTGTCATTAAGTGGAAGAAGTCAAGATTCAGACAGAGAGAGACCAGTAAACACAGTGAAAAGCCAAAATAAATTGCAATTTGCTTTGTGCACAGAGACCCCTGCAATACTCAGGTGCAATAAAGTGGGTTTTGCACAAAGAAGAAAAAATTTAAATTTCTTCTTTTGTTAAGCCTTTCCTATTAAAGTCCTAAGACTTTACAGGAGGAAAACTTTAAATTTTATAATATATTGACTTCAACTTGTTTCCCTTGAGCCACAGCAGCAGAGCCAACATCTGGCTAGACCACACAGGTGTCCAGTAGAGGCATATCCACATGTTGGGGGACTCATGACCTCATCATCATCACCATCCTCATCATCCCCCATCGCCAGACAGACACCACAGCCCCAGTGCCATGGTAGTCCCACCCTTCTTCAAACCACCAGTTGTCAACTTGGACTGGGAATCCTGGGAGCAAGTGGATGGTGACAGAGGAATAAGGATACCAGCTCTGAGCCATGGGAGGAATCCCTTGCCTGGGGTGTGATCCTCCTTGGCTAGTTGTCCTGGCTCCATGCCCAGAAAGCTGGGAAGCAGTTGCACCACTGCCTTTGGGGTTCCTCTGCATTTTTATCTTTACTCCATTCTGGGATTCTGGTCGCCCCTTCCATTACACATTCAGTCACCTGTTGCAGGGGTGACAAGAAGCAGAGCTACCCAGTAAAGGTGGGCTCAGATGTTGGTTTTAATGAATCATCTCAGGGATACTTGGCCTTGACTAATCAGTAGCTTCTGTGGGAAAACAACTGAATTAATATTCATCCTGGTGCCAGATTTTAAAGAACGTCTGTGCCAAGCGCTGTGGATTATTGGCAACAAGGCCCTGTTTTCCTCCCTCAGACATGTCAGCGTACAAAGCAATAAAAGTCACAAAGGAAAAAAAATGTTGCATTTTAGAGATTCTTTCTTTCTACAAAGCTAGCCATTATCTTGACTCTCTCTGAAGCCAGGAAACGTCCACTGAGTCAACATAAAAGTGACTTTATAATGGGTTATTCATCAACTGTTCATATTTGTGACTGACCTGACAGGGCTCATCTCCTGGAAGCAGAGAGCTACCACCTACAGCCAGGGCAGGGGTGAATGCATGGGAGAGAAAACACGAAAACAGTGCTGAACCTCTCTCACCCTGCCCGCAAAATCCTTTCTGGAGAAAATCGTTTTTAGCTGTTAATGCTGTTTTACGGCCCAATTACTCCTACCACCATCTGCTTCTTTGTGAAAACATTCTGTGGATGCTGAAGTAACCAGACCAAGCAAAAGGCTGAGACAGACATTGTCATTAAAGTCTCATAACTAATGCTGTGACCAGGGCTGGGAGAGCAGCTGTGGCCAGCGAGGGCAGCAACTTCTGAGCAAGAAATAAAACTTGGAGTAAACTGGAGGAAGGAGAGAAGAGAGTTTATCACAGAGATCAGGAAAATCCCCCATGGAAAGCTCTCTTTGAGTCCTTTTGTTTGGTGGATGTTATGTGTTCAAAGGACCAAGTTCTGAAATTCAGAAGAAAAAAACCTCACAAACTCAAAGTTCCCTCATTCTGGAGCACACTGAGAAGGGTCTTACATGCTCCAGAAAATCTGCACTGAAGGAGCCCCAAGGGCAGCAAATCTCCAGTCAGTTCAATGTTATCTTTGCAGAGGAGGGACAAAAGCTGTTCCACTAAGGCACAGCTTTAACATGATCCAGAGAAAGGGATGAACTCCAGCAGGGATTGGGAAATTCTCCATTTCTCTTTCTCTAGGTTGAGCACCACCACATTTCAGGTCTTGTTTACACTGCACTGTTTTTGCTTGAAGACAGGGAAGTTCTCCTCAAGACAGAGCTCCCAGCTCCTGACACAGCAGATGCCTTTAATTTCAGTTCAGATTTAACGTGCCTGGGGCCATAAAGTTCTTGTTCACGTTGACTAAGTGCTTTGAATCAGGGCTTGTGAGCTCAGGCTCCAGTGCCAAAGGAGCTTATGGGGATCCTGAAAACCTTGAGGGGTAAACAGCCTGTGCTGCTCTCCTTACTCCTATGGAGAGGCTTTTCATTACCTGTGAACCTCCAGTGCTTTTGCAGACACTACTGGACAGGGCTAAAGAGCACCAACCATACCCTAAAGCTGGCATTAGCTCAGGAAGAAGTCACAGGCTGCTTTGAACACAGAGAAAATCTTGCACTCTTATTTTTATGCAAATTCAAATGGGGCACGCATATATTAAGAATGAAACTGCCAATTACTAACTTTGGGGTTTACTTCTCCGCACACCAAATGAGTTCCCTGATTTCCACATATCCCATAGTGGTACAGGGCCAGGGTGTGTCTGTCATTGCAGCATAAACTTCAATTTTATGGGTTTACAAATCAGATGTTTTAAATTACAGCTGAATGAGACTGGAGACTCCTACACAAGTTGTCATGTCGAAAGTGAACCGGGGAAATTCATACACTTTTTTTATGCTGGGTATAGCATGTGTGAAAGAGGCTGGGAAAACTACTTCTAAGCCTTTGGGAACAGTGTGGCTACACTGCATCCTCCTGGGAGCTGTGCTTCAAGACCTAGGTTTATCAATATCCCAAAGACACAAAGTATCACAGCAGGTCCTGTGTGTACCTCATGGTGCTGACATAAGCAATGTCCTCATTCCCAGTGTCCTGGAAGACCACCAGCACATCACTCCTCAGCTGCCATTTCAGCCCTCAGGGACTGCTGATAGCATCATTCCTGGGACAGCTTTCATGTTAGAGCTAAGGATCAGCAGTTCTAGGGCTACTTTCCAAAAGAAGACAAACCCTTTGAACTATGGAGCCAAAGACACTGCAAATATTCCTGTAGCCAGTAAATAATCTTGGGGTTTTATTATTTGCCAACCTTTGATTTATGAAAGGGACCTTTCTACGAAAACAAGGGAAGAAATCAACACACTTGTGCCAGCAATACAAAGTGCAAGTGACTTCCATGTAACCTGCAGTGGAAAATAAGGCCCATCATTTTTGGGTGGTAACATTTGACCTAAAGGAATAAGGATGGTCCATTAATGATGGGATGCTGGCCATAGGCTCCCACTGTTTCTCTGCCTTAGACCTTCCATAAGCAAAACCATGAAGGTCCAGATTTTCAAGGTGTCTAATTCCCATCGATTGTTTTCAGCAGGAATGAAGAACTATCCCAATTCTTGTGCCCTGTGCTTCAGATCACACCATGCAACATGGAGGTTGCTTCACCACAAGGCCTGGTGAGGATAAAAATCCTGTGACCTTCATGAGATGTTCATGTAAGTAAGAAGGAATGAGCTGGTTAAAAGGTTACAAGTATTATAGACCACAGTTATTACAACTCTTAAAATTCTTTAATTATAGAATTATTTATGTCATACTATGAGGGGCCGATCCAGGTGAAAACTGTTTTCTATCACAAATATTGGCTGTGCACATTGCTTTTATACTGTTTTCCTTTCCACCAGACCTTTTTTTCAAAAAATACTCATTTTCCTAATAGAAAAGCTATCTGACAGTAATGGTCTTGCAGAAGGATGAAGCAAGAGGACTTAATTCTGGTTGTGGACTCAACATTGAGTCATGACTGGGTTTGACAGTATTTTTTTAACTGTATATTTTCAAACTATTATATATTATTCTCCGCTCCCTGGGTTCATAGCAACTCACGGAATTTACATACAGTTGTCCTGGTTTCTGCCACAAATGAGGAACAAAATCTGCAAAGCTCTAAAATAGACTAGAAATAGCGGCTAATCTGAAGTTTCAGCTCCATCATACATCCCTTCTGAGGTTTTAGGTTTGGCAGAATTCACCAGAGGTGAGTGCACTGCAGTGGTTATTAGTGGGGCTGCAGAAAGAGCTGGAAGGAAAGGCCAAAAGCTGCAGTCCCTGACAGGTCCTCCACGGCTGGTGGGAAGAGGAAAGGGAGCAGCCATTTTCTTCCTATGAAACATTATCCCATGGATATGCAGCCTCATCTGCTGCCCATGGAAGTCTAAGTTAAACTGAGTTTAACAAGAGCCGGATTTAGCTGGCGTTTAAGTCCCTTTGACTCTGCAAAATACTTCACCTCCATCCCCAGTCAGGATGGGACCCAACCACACACCAAGCCTTCCACCTTTGACGTCAGCTGGACATTAAAAATGGATCCTGAACGCAGAGAAACACTGTGGCAGGGCCAATGGAAATGCTGCTGCTCCAGCACAACTGGGTGATATCAAGAAAATCGAACGTCCCCTTCCTGTAAGAGCTCTGTGGGAAACAATGTCCGTGCAGTTAAAAATAAGCAGAGTACAGAGCCCTGGTGCCTGCTGGCTCTGTTTATTCAGGATATTTTGTTTATTGGGTACATTAGGAGTCGCTGCAGACTGCCTTTGACAAACATTTTCGGTATCAACACAATCCTGGTAACACTAAGCAGTTCAGATTTGTAGCCTTTGAAACTCCTTTTCTAGACAACATTCATCTTCCTAATTAATAATTAATCGCACTGTGTTTTAAAGAGATTATCAGGTGTGATAGCAGAGTGTGCCTAAGGCAGTGACTTCATTATCCCTACGGAAGGAGTTTACTTTGTAGTTCTCCTGCCTGTCGCAGGGGTAGGTGCCAAAGGGGTCTCTCTTAGGTTAGAATGTCAAAGAGCAACGATTTAGGGCAGGAAACAATTGGGCTATTATTTTTCTTCTTTTTTTTTTCTTTTCCCTCTTAAGGAGCTTTTAAATCATAAATCTTCAGATGCTTGTTGTGTAATTTAAGACTCAAGTCGAGTTTTCCTACAGAAAGGCCCAATTCTGTGCAGGGCTGGGTGCCCTTTCCGAGGCAGGGGCAGGTTACCATGGCAGGAAGAGTTTACAAACACTGTTCCACCTACAGGCTTTGAACTGCATCTGTGCAGAGACGCTCCAGAGCGCGCCAAGAGCGGCTGGAAACACTGATTTCACCTACAGGACACTATCTCAAGTACACTCTCGTCAAGAACTCACAGCGGATCCTGCCCAGACCGGAGCCAGTTTGTGGCCCTGACTTGAAATGTCAACAGCAGCATGGAAGGAACAGCCCCCCGCGAGGACTGCTGGGCTGTTTCCAGCATGATCAGCCGAGGATAGTGCTGGAAAAATAATCGTTACCAATTAATTTCACTCATTTCTGTCAGGGAGGCAGCTCTTTGCAGTAATTCTGAAAGGCCTTCTGCACTACAAATGGGGGTTTCTTTCTCTTATTTGTCAATTTTGCTATTCCCATTGCCTGGTTTCAGTAGTGACAGATATTTGTGACTTTTCCCATTAAGCTTTTGCTCACCTTTATCAAGTGTCGTTAGGATTGTTCCCACTGATGGGGAAATGGGGAGGGCGATGTTCTGCCCATAGACTGAACAGGTGAGACTGAAAATCAGATGCCCTGACCATGGCTCCTCTCTGACCAGCAGGATAATAAGGAAGAACAAAAATCTCCAGGTTTTTTGAAGTGTTTTTCACAAAGGGGTTGCAGAGGAGGGTGCAACAACCCCCTGTAACTTATCACTAATCTGAAATTAAATATTCTGGGTTTTAAAGCTAAAAACAAAAATCTAATGCCAAACTCCTTGATACCATGGGTCCATTTCTCCTTGAATTGTCTCCTGTGAATTATCTTCTATTTTTAGGTCTTTTATTTTTAGGCTGCTGCATGCGATTGCTGGGCAGCTCGACCGGCTATTAATTGGAAATGTTTTACTTCTCATGCAGATTTATTTCTATGCTTTCTGCACCACTTAAACCAACCTGTCCTGGGAGCAGATGACAGGCTGCACATTTAAAGGGCAGCTACAAGCTGTGCTCCTCGGGCGCAGCGTGGCCCTGTTAGAAACCTTTTGCTGTTCTCTCCTCCTCCACCTGCGCACGTTTGTGTCTGTGCACACATTTTTCTTAAACCGTGTCAAACTTTATGAGTCCTAGGGCCATATGGCAGCGGCTCTGCAAGCTCTGAGCGTGCAGCTGAGATTCAGAGGGTCCCTGAGCACAGTGGGTGAGTCCCGTGACAGGGTCGGTGCGCCGGACACGGCGCTCGCTCGTGACCAAGTGATGCCAGCGATCTGACAGGGGAGGGGTGGCGGCTGGAAATCCCAGCAGGCTGCAGGTCCCTGCATTCTTGGCAGCTGCCTTGCAGACTTCGAGGTACTGTGCCACCCAGCCAAGCTGGAAGCTGAACTTAAGAGAGTGGTACATGATCATAACCGCTATTTTTAATACTATTGTCGCTACCTTTCTCAGTAACCTAGACAACAGCAAAAACCTCTTTTCTTTCCAGTTTCAGAGCGCTACTACACTGGTTTGAACTACTGTTTGAGCTGCAGTCAGTGGCAAAGCACGAGTCGGGAATAAAACCAGCCCCTGTTCAACTGGCATTTCATTTAAAGGGACTTTTAACTCCACAAAGTTCACATGCCTTTGCATCCACCACTTTAAAATGCTGGCTAAAAATATTTGCGTTATCTGAAGTCGGACAAATAAATCCTCCCCACTGCTGGGTACACAGTGTGGCAGTGCACGACACAACTGCAAATTTATTTGTTAGAAACCGTGCATCTGTTATGATTTACGCTTGCCAAAATATAATTCTTTATGGCAACAATTGTTTCATGGCGCTTAAAGTTTTTCACCTCCGTGCCAGGAATCTCATATGGGATAATTCCATGACCTTGGAATCCAGCAGATACATTCCACATCTGTCTGGTCTGGGAAAGCCCAAGTTTGTTGTGTGAAAAGCATAGTGGGAAAGTAAAACCTGGAAATATCTGAAAATACAGAAACTGCAGGGCTGCTTCTTTTTTTTTTTTTAATTACCAGTTTTGAGTGCAGTAAATCAGTCTCACAGAAGTCATTACTTTGCTTTTGTAAGCAGACATTCACTTCTGATCCTATCTTCACATTAAGGAATATGGTATAAACATTACAATAATTCTATCTCTGGAAAAAAGACCCACAGCCTTTAAATATTAAAACTAAATCTTGTTGAAGGCTGCTTGATATTTAAACAGAAAAGAACCCAAACTACTGCAAGTAAACATCTTACTGGTGCCTGTGAAGATTTAGGATGGCAGAAAAACTTTAGCTGTCCTGGAATCTCAGGGTATACATTTTTGTCATTAGATTTTTTAGCAAAAAAATGAACCATAAACAGCTTTGTGAGCAGTGAACTTAAAAAGCTCTGGTTTCCTGTGATTCTTCCCTGTGCACGTTTTCTGTTATTCTAATAATTTGGCTGAGCTCCTGCTGCAGCCCCACTCTCCAAGAGGCACTGTAGCATTTCCATGCACACAGCCTGCACCTGTTGGAAGTCGCACCCCAAATAAACTGTGCAACACTGGAGGCAGGAAGGTGGACAGAAATCCATGACAAAAAGGTTGTAGTAAGAAACACAGGGAAAAGGTGAATGTGCTTGCTTGATAGAAGGGGGAGACTAAATATTCTAACTAGGATGATATCCCTGGTTGAAGGCAGGAATTGCTGTTCTGATCATCACTGGGGCTATCAGTCTCCCTTCCAAAGGTTTCGGTGGTTTCTCTTCAGTCTGCAAATCCTGAAGGTGCCAATTCACTCACAGGCTGTGTCCTTGGGCAGGACCAATGCCCTTGCAATGTCCCAAAGGGATGGCACAAAGCAAGGCAGCAGGGCATGCCAACCCAAAATGAACGACTAATTTATGAAGTTCAACAATTTTAAATCCACATGTGAGTCCTGAGTGTCTTAGAGAAGCTTTTATGCTAGGAGTCACAAGATTCTGCTTGAGGCAGCATCTGGGATGCACCAAAGCTTTATAAAGTGATAACTGATTCATCCAAGGCACGATATGAGTGGTTGTGGTTTATGATAAACCATAGAATGGTTTGGGTTGGAAGTGACCTTAAAGATCCTCTCATTCCACCCTCTGCCACGGGCAGGGACACCTTCCAGTGGTTCAGGTTGTTCCAAGCCCTATCCTACCTGGCCTTGAACACTTCCTGGGTGGGGGCAGCCACAGCTTCTCTGGGCACCCTGTCCCAAGGCCTCAGCACCCTCACAGGGGAGGATTTCTTCCTGATATCTAATCTAAGCCTACTGTCTTTCATTTTGAAACCAATCCCCCTTCCCTGTCACTCCAGGCTCTTGCAAATGGTCTCTCCATCTTTCTTGCAGGCCCCTCCAGGTACTGGAAGGCCACAGTTAGGTTACCCTGGAGCCTTCTCTTCTCCAGGCTGAACAATCCCAATGCTCTCTGCCTCTCCCCCCAGGAGAGGGGGTCCATCCCTCTGATCATCTCAGTGGCCTCCCCTGGGTAGGGGACCCCAGAGCTGGACACAGAGAGCAGAGGAGAGGAGCAGCATCACCTCCCTTGACTTGCTGCCACGCTGCTTTTGACGCAGCCCAGGGCACAGCTGGGGCTTTCTGGGCTGCATCGAAATGTAAAATCAGCAAATAAAAAGGTAAATGAGTACCTTGTCCAAAAATCAGGTGGCCAAGTTAGCTTTGTAGTACTGGACACGCTGTGCTCCAAAGGAGGCTGCATTTTAGTGATATATGAAATGGTTCGCTGCGTATGCAGCAGCCAAACAACTTGGCTGCATTTCTAGTGGTTTGGATTAGAAGACCACAAACATCAAAAAGCTTATGAAAGAAGCTAATGGCTTTTCAACGTATTGTGACAACAAACCAGCCAAAACTACTTTCAACCAGGTTGCAGAATAATGTGTTCCTGGTGACTTGCAGCAATTTTCCTACCGAAAAGTTTAACATTGAAGATGTAAGCTCCTGTAAAAATCAGGTTTAAAATATGAAGCTTAAACTATGTGAGAGCAGGCAGAAATAGTACTGCAGCACAAGAAATAGCTGATACGGGATGTTCATTCTTTAAAGTAAAAAATTATAGGCAATTTCCAAAGTGAGAAACTATGTCAGGTTTGCAGTGGAAGGGCGAGGTGAGCAGATACTTTCTACAGAATGCAGTGTTAATGCTTTTCTACCCATTCAAGTCTTAACAGCTGTTTCAGCAAGAGGGGGAAAATAAAGGCCCTTGGTAACTCTTAAGCAAGCTGCCAATTTTCCACGTGGGATTCAATGGCTAAGAAAATTAGATTTTCCTAGTCTCCTGCTGCTGCAACGGGTAACAGCACACTCAGTAACAGTTGGAGCAATAAAAATTCTATATTTCTGAAAAAACTTCTATTTCCTAATTTTTTCTTATATACTAAATATCTTCCTAATAAAAAAGATTCCTTATCTAATATCTAGTCTCTTTTATTCTGACACTATTGTTTTGAAGGGACACTGCTTGTCACATATTTAAAGTTCCTGAATTGTTTCCCTGTGTGATAGACAGGTGCAGTTACTTGCACAGACAATTTTGTGAGCATTGAAGGAAAACTATGTTCATAAATAAAATACATATTTCCAACTCTCAAGAGGAAAGAAGGATGGAATTTTAAGTGTCAGATACTGATTACGAACCAAATTCTGGCTGCTTTGCATGGAGGCACCTGTGCCAAAATCCACAGATAAAGAGCAAGCACAGCAAAGCCTGGGATGCATTCTGTGTACAGACAGCTGAGTCCCAAGGCCCCGCAATGACCAGATCCTTACACCCCTCTGACCCACCTTCTCCCACAGTGAGGGGTTCCAGTTCCCTCCCAGTTCCTGTGCCACCGCTGGAACTCATTGCTGGTCGTGTACCACCTGGCCTGCCATGTGCACTGGAACTGTCACCACAGCCATGTGTTGGCTATTTCTGGTCTCTGTGTTTGCACAGGAGCGCTCACAACCCAGAGACAATCATACCCTAATGCTCTCTCGTCATTCAGTCCGGGTCTCTCTAACACCTCTTCGTAACTTGTTATATGTCACAGTGCCTTGGTACTTGTACGAGATACCAAGGATCCAAATATTTATGTCAGAGAGGAGGGGAAAAACCTCGTCAGCATCTGTTTGCAGAAGTGAGATGGCGGAACTGAAGTGTCAGATAATCTCCCAAAAAGATGTCAGCATTTTCAGCCGCCTGACAGATCTGTCTGCCTGTGTCAGAGTAAACAAGAGGATGGCTCAGCCATTTGGACTGAGTTTAAGACGAAACAAAGACCAAATTATCCGTTTTCTGATCAGGTCTCCTGCTCCAGTTTACAGATGTCCATTTGTGATACCCCTGTAAGTCCCCTTGGGAACAACGATCAATGCACTCTGTGGCTGACCAGCCCTGCTGAAGTATTGGAAATTTGGAACTAGAAAAATCTCCTGCAGAAAACAAACCTTCAAACAGTAAAGACACCAGACACACCTCAAAATTCCTCTGCATTTTCAATTTACTGGAAAGAAGATTGTCCCACTTAAGACAATTCCATGGAACTGGTCTCTGAATTAATTTGAATTTTGAGTAGCTCTCCTGGTTTAAGTGGAGTTAGATTTATGCTGAAGTAAGAGATTGAACTGAACCCAAATGTCCTTAATACACAGCCCTGATCTTTACCAGGAAATGACAGAGCTTATCAGGATGCCAATCTTACCTCTGTAATAATGAAGAAGTCATCACCGGGCTCTCCCTGCACAACAATTTTTTCTCCATCTTCAAACTGGACAGGTTCCAGTGCATCAGCCACTGTCAGCCGCTCCCATTTGTCCAGGGACTCTAAAATATTGAAGATCATAAAGCTATATTATAAAAACACTCCAACTTTGGCTGAAGATTCTTATCCAAACTGACAGCTCTGCCATGCCTGGTTCTGTTATAAAAGAAACATTTCTTTCATCCAGGCACTTTGCACGAACCTCCAGTTGGGAAACATGAATGTATTTATTCATTGTGTCTTAGCCTTCAGTAATCACCCAGATAGCAATCTTAAAAGTTGGACAGGAAAAGTTGGCTCCGGTTCCCTGCGCCTGCGATCTGATCCGCGCCGCCCTGGCCCGCCACGGCCTGGAGCAGCTGAGGAGCTGCCTGGAGATGTGGGAGCACCGAGATTCCCTTTCCACTTCCCACACCAGGTGTCAGGACAAGTCCTACAGTCGTTCCATCAGAGCTGCTCCCCGTTCCTGGTGGGCTGCGGGGTGGGTGATGCAGAGTGTCCATCTCAAGGGTGGGCGAGACCAGAGGCGATGGCCAGACCCTGGTGGCACGAGCAGCAGGAGACCAGAGGCACCCAGGTTTATGGATGTTTGAAATGGCACCTCTGCTTCATTTGCCAGCAGGATGGCTTGCCAAGGGTTTTCCTTTTCATGCCCCCCGCTTAAGGGAGAAAAGTTGTAAAACTTCCAAAAAATTCCCATAATTAAAAACGACCGGTCTGTTTTAGGATTGATGGAGCAAATGAAGCCTGTGATAAAGGGTCCCCATCACCCTCCTGCACCTGCCCCAGACCCCCTGGAGCACACACATGCCCTGCACAGGGCACATCCAGGGCTGCTCAGTGTCCCACCGCCCTCCCCTGGCTTTGCTAAGGGACGGATTCCACCTGCCCTGCCCTCAGAGAGGAGGGTGCCACCTGCGTCTCTCTCCAACACCCATTTGCATGAGAATTTAAGACAGTGAATTGTGTTTGAACTTTTGTACTTTGATCAGATTTGACTGGAAAATTACAGGCTTAAAAGTTATTAAAAGCAACAGATAATACGATGATTTAACCTTCACTGCCTCAAAAAGCTGGGCTGAAATTCATGTCCCAGAGCTCTGCTGATTCCTACTTACTATGAATTATTGAACTAATGTAAGTCAAGATCTGGTTTCTGACACCAGGATTAGATGTGTGCCATTCCATCAGACTCTGGTTTCCCCATTTTTTTCTAAAAATATTGCTTAGAAGTATTGTGTGAGGGTGAAAGAGTTGATTTTTAGAAGTTAAAAATGCCTTTTGGCTGAGCTCAGAAGGACACACTGAGTCTGGTAAGAAAACCAGACCAAAGTGCTCAAAGCACCAAGGTAAGTCTTGAGTTGACTGACAAATCTTCACGTTTTTATGCCACTTTCTGTTGCTGTTTGGGAAATTAATTTTTCCTAACATTTTCCCCACCTAAAGCACTTTCCTGGTGTGTTTGTGACCTTTGCTGCAGAAGAACTAATGTCAAAGACCAAGCCCATATTGTCAATGCAACATTCAAAAACTGCTCTGTTTGACTAAAAATACGCATAAAACTCTTTCATACAGAATAGACTTTTTCTTTTTTTTTTTTAAAGAACTCAGTAATTAACAATGAAAAGAAAGAGTCTCTTGAAACTTCTTCAGTTGGCTTTATGAAAAATTCAAAGCTAATTCTAGCTCTAGTCACGAAGTGTCTCTCTTTTATCGAAGGGAACTGTACCACTACAAATACATTGGTTGATCATTCTTGCAAACAGAGCATTATATAGAATATTCTACAAGTTTTAGTTGCAGAGGTAAAGGATCAGAAAAATTAGACCACATGCAATTTTTTTGCAACATCTAAATTGTACATATTAAGTCACAGCTTTATATTTAATTAAAGTCCAGAAGAAAAATTTCAAACAATCACTTCTTTCATATCTTGTTTGATACACTATAAGCAACTGCTGATAATCTGAAAGAATCCTTAGATTTTTTAAAAAAAATGTGACTCTTGCAATTCTATGGCTAATTACAGACACTAGACAGGCCTTGCAAAAAAGAAATATAAGGTAGAGGTTTTTCCACCAGGAAATCACTGAGTTCTGACCACATTAAGGGATGGAGAGAAGTTGACTCTCCAGTGCCGCACTGAGATTTCTAAAATATCTTTCTGCTTCGCAGGTGTCGTCTACTTTTTAGACATGTCAAAGAGATCCTTACACATTTCGCCTAAATTTCCATGTTCCTGCAATGATGTGTTATTTTGTTCACTGCTTTTCTGTTCTTAAAAAAGGTTCAAATCTTAAAGTCCTTCCTCTTTTTTTTCTACTGTGATTCAAAAGCCACACTACAAATTAGGCTCTAATTACATTGCAAACCGCATGTTTAAGGAAGCACATCTCTGAATAACCTTTCTACTCTGAAATTGTTTTGAGATGTCTCATTGTTGTAATTGCTCCTCATTACTGCAGGTGCACAGATCCTTTTTTCTTTAAATACTCATTGTAATTTGGTATAATTTGTGCTCTTAATTTAGGATGATTTAAATTAAGCATAAAAGAAGGTTTTTAAATGATGAAAACTTCATTAATAAGTGAGCAACATACTTGGCCTTACTTTAAGCATACAAATATAATTGAAAATCTCATGGATAGCACCTATCAGAAGTTCAAGTATACTCTCACTGAGACACTCATATTTCAGTCGCCTCAGCTTGAATGAGAGATGAATATCATAAGCAAAAAAAAAGGAAAAATTTTAAGTAGAAATATAAATACTTTATTTATATAGCAAATGAATCCTGAACTGTTTTTTTCCAAACAGCCCCAGCAGAAACATGATGTTTCTCCTACAGAATCAACAACTCATTGTACTGTCTAACACTGTCCTCCTTATTAGAGGCTTTTGTTCTCCTAATGGTGATTGATTGGTCAGGCATTGTGGGTTTGTTGTTTTTCCTACTGAAGGCCATCAAGAACATGTCCAAATTTCGTGGCTATCACATTAATCAAAGGGAAACAAAATCCAAGGACAAGAAGCTAAACAGATGTTTTAAGAATGTGAGACAGGGGCTGTAAAATGCTCAGAAGAAAAAAGATCAGTCCGGTTTGATTTGGAAGGTTGGTTTGTTTAGTGCACACAAACTCTGTATTCTTGCAGGAAAAAGCTTCTCAGCTGTTCCCTGGGAGGATGTAGCTGGACTTTATGACAAATTCATGTCCCTGCACTGCTTTCTGCTCCAGCCACATGATCTTTGCTCAGCAGCAGCTACTGGAAGTACCAGCGCGTGCCTGCTCCACCTTTAATGTGTGCTCCAAACACATGGGCAGTGCACAGGAAAGAATGAGAAAAGCAAAAAGGGCCCTTTCCACTTCCATTCCTTCAGAAACAGCACAATGTGAGACCTTCTGTCCGAGCACCACTGCTTACACCGTGCCAGCAAAGATCAAAAATCATCCTGCCAACGCGAATAACAGAGGAACCAACAGCCAAGTTCCAAAGGGCAACTGACCCAAAATGGAGACCTTGCTCAGGAATTCTTCATACATCTTCCGCTTCCTCAGAGTGCTGCCCTGTTATTACAGGAGAGAGAAAAAGGAGGCAGAATGTTACACAAAGTATTTTTGCGATTTCTTCCTACAGCTGCTCTTTTTTTCTTTTTTTCCCCTCCCCTTCCAAATCTTAGGCATAGCCAGTGTAAACAGCCTCAGGCAAACGTTTCCCCATAAAATGTCTGGGCAAGTTGCATTGCTGATAAGCAAAGACAGAAGGACCCAAATTCAATCCTGCTGTAATTTCACTGACTTCACTGGTGTTACCAGACACTGCAGATGAATTGTATCCATTTACAGGCATTCATTTTAAAGCCTGAATTTCAGCAATTAACTGTTCGGCTAATTCAGTATATATATCTTGTTGCCAATGAGGGTCTTTGCAATTACAAAGTAGGATAAAACTTAAAATGTCCCCCTCGTGGGTCCCATGCTTTTAGGTTAAAAACTCTTTAATGCCAAATGTGTTTATCTGTAAACCTGGTTAATATTCTGTACAGTGCTGTACCTATTCTTATGCTAATCTATCCATTCATATTATTATTTTAACATGATTTAAGCATTTGGTGGCAGACAATCCATCAATGTACGTGCAGCCACCAGCACAGTCATTCCCACCCTACCAAGATTTTGTTGTGTGATAAATTTCCAAGACAGCTTCTCCTCACACAGTGTTTGATCAGCGAGACAGAAACCACAAGCTGCTGTTGCAGCACGCAGTTTTGAAGGTGATTCATGTAGGAATAATTATGATGAAGTTTTACCAATACAAAAATAATGAATGCATCCTTAATTCCTTCTGTTGTGACACAAAAGACTCGTAAAGAAGTTTTTCCCAGGTACCGAAGAGGAACTCCAGGGCCTGCCTTGGTCCTGTGCAGTTTGTTCCACACTGGTGACACCCCAAATCCCTTCTGCCTGGGCAGATTTCCTGGGGATGTCAAAGGCTGCCTGGTGCCTCCTACTCAGATCTACAAGGCACAACACAAGGATGATACACTGATCTTCTCAAGAAAACGAAAACAAAGATGCCATTTATTCGTAGGCTGGGCAGAGAGGATGGAAGCAAATGTCAGTGTCTGCCATAGAAAAAGCCACTTCTCTTTTCCTCCTCCGCCAAGTGACCACCTGTAAGTGCTGGAAACGTGGGGATAGAGAAGGAAAAAGGAGAAGAAACACTTTGCCCTCCAGTGTGAAAGCATTCATAAGTGTTTTAGGTATGAAAATGGGAATGGCTGGTGTATTCAAGGGCAGTGATATAACTAAGAATTAAATATCATCCCTCCTCCTACACGTGCTGCTCAGGTGGGGCTGCAACGACCCTCAAAGCACCACAAATCCTTCCAGCAGCGTCAACAGGCTTTGGGCTCCAGCTTGGGACCGCAGCACCAGCTGGAGCTGCCAGGTGCTGTCCTCTGGGGAGAGCTGGTGTTTGTGCCCCTGTCCTGGCCAAACAGCCACAGCACCAGCCGGAGCTGCCACTCTGCCCAGGTGGCTCTGGATCAGCAGCAGCAGCAGCTCCCGAGGTCTCCCCCTGCGCACCCCGGCCGTAACTCCGAGCTGGCGATGACAGTTCTCCTCAGCGATAGCATCGCTAACCCTCGTCTGACCTCTCTGTCTGACAAACTTGGTTCTCAACCTCGGGGGGCCCCGGCAGCATTTGAAGTGCCAGAAAGAAAAAAAGTAAAGAACTTCAAACGCAAGAGGCTCTGCAAGCCACGCCAGCTTCTGACAGCTCGCTGGGAGACGAAGAATGGAAAACTGGACACTGCGCATTTGTTGCTTTCCTCCCTGCAATCGAGTGGAAATGAGAGCAGCAAAATTGACAGCTGTGGAAAACCAGATTTGTGGTTTAGTTTGATGGGCTGGGACACCCAGGGACAGATGTGGAAAATGCTTTTTAAATGACTTGCGGACACAGATGAATTTTAAGAAGCAGTAATCAGCAGCCATAAGTGATGCCTGACCACAGCTTCGAGTATTTAGAGATGCAGACAAGACCCAGGAAGGTGGGAATTGCAGCCATCCCACCTGGCCCGGAGAGGAAGAGCCCACCACTTCCGACAGGAAAGCAGGTGTGTTGTGCCTTAGCTAAACTAAGCCAGGGCAGCAGTACAGAATCCACAGTGAAGACAAGTGCAAAAGCAGTACTGAAGAGGAAACAATTAATTAAATGTGCTGTTACAATTTTTTGTACTGTCATAGTTTCCAGAACCCCTCTTAATGCAGAGCTACGCTGACTTAAATATCTCCTGTCTCAGGATGATCCCACAGAGCTAAGGGAGAACGTGGGCCCGGGGAACAACTGGTGACTGGGGCTTGGGACTGCTGTTTCCCAGCACGTGCACTGAAGCCCAAGGTGACCCTGCTGATGGCTCCTGACTCATCCTGCAGGATGGCTCCATCCATCCCTCCTTCTCTCTCTCCTGGAGGAAACAAACAGCAGCCTCTGGGGTGGCAGGAGCCACCCGACAGCGGAGCTTCACCTCAGGGTGCCCAGGCAGGCACAGAAGCTTTCTCTGCTCTTTCAGAGTGTCCAAGGCTGGGTCCTGGTTGACACAACCAGATCCTAATTTCAATTCTGGGAAGGAAAAGCTTGTCTCACCCTTATGCACGTTGTTTTTACTTGAGTGTGTTTTCCTGCTCAAGTTTTCATGAGCAGAGTGAGGGGAAGGATTTTGAGACATCAGTACTGTAGTGCCAGCTAAAAACAACCCAGCAGTGGAATTACAACCAGCCAACTGTGTGCTTATTTCCATTGGTATTAACCAACTTTTCTCCCATTAAACAGAGAGAGAACATCGAATCATAGAATGGTAGAATGGCTTGGGTTGGAAGGGACCTTAAAGGTCACTTGGTTCCTTCCTTCATTCCTTCTTTGACCAGCCTGACATCCCCTCCCATAGGCAAAACGTCACCTCTGACTTCTGATGTCCTTTCCTAGATTTGTTTCATTTAGTTGCTTTACCAAAATTGCTGAGGCCAGGGGTATGAACACCATCCCAATCTCCTTTCCTACCCTTCTGCAGAAGTGCCAGCCTGTGCATTCCCTGGCACAGGAGCCAAGTCTGTCCTCATGCAATATTTTCATGGATCTTCTGGAAGCAGCCAATAAAACAGTACCAACATTTACAGACTATGAGATGCTGTGAAAGATCACCAGAGCAGAAAAATAACAAGAAAGGATCTGGAGACATTAGAAATGGGACTAGAAAAATAATAGAATGAGCATCCATTTGGAAAATAAAACTAACAAAAAAAAAAAATTCCAAAGCAGAGATGTTTGACAAACAGAAGACCTGCAAGTTGTAAAGCTGAAAGAGATTCACAGACAGGAGGTGAGACCTGCATCAGACTGCAACAAGAACACAGCCAAGGCTATTTTGGTCTGCACAGGCAAAGATATCATCCAGGAATGAAGTTTAGAGGCTGCATCTCCGTGGCTCAGATGTGACGGCGCCTGGTGTGCTACATTCTGTCTCGGTACCTCTTCTCCAGAAATGTGCTCCCAAATCCAACAGAGCTTGAAGAAATGCTGAAACACTCGGGGGGAGCTGATAAGGAAGGAGCAAAACAAATCCAGCCTGTATTTGTTGGCTCAGCACTGGGATCATAGGTATGTCATCCTCATAGCTAGCATGCACTGTGGCAGGGGTTTTAAGTAGACTGTGATAATTATCTACAGCCATATGACAGAAAGAGAGGGCAATTCAGTACAGCGTAACTTGACATAACTCAAAGTAATAGGAGAAAATGAAGAAAATCTAATTTAAGATCAATATCAAGAAAGTTTTCCAATGAAGGAATTATTCTCTTGCAGAAGAGTTTCCCAAGGGAAGCAGTAGAAATCTTACAGCTTAAGCCAGATAAAAACTATAGTAAATGTACATGAATAATTCTGCACTGGCAGGGTTCTTGATGGCATGTTTTAAAAAGTCTTTATTAATTCTGCTTTTTTCTAACCTATTAATATCTTATTTCAATAGTCGCTGCTTCTCCCTCTTCCCCCTCTCCTTTGTTCACTTTCTCCCTGGTTCTGAGCTGTCAGGCACAAGCTCATCTCCTTAAAGGCAGTGGCTCCCATTAACTACAAAGCCTCGTTAATATTCTAAGCTGCAGTGCTCCTCCCTGAGACAGTCCCAAGGAGAAACAAGATCACTCTCGTTCATCAAATCCACACAGAAAAAGCCTCAAAGCCATTTTAGGACCACTTAATGTAGCAAGTCCTAGGCTTAGCTTAAGCATGACACAGGCTGGGGAAAAGAATGCCCCAGAGATTTTAACAGGTCCTGTTGAGTTCCTACTCAGCATCTGTTTCGTCTCATTTCCAACTGCCCTTTCCCTGTTTTCTTCCATTTTTTCTTCTCACTCCTCCAGTCCAATCTTTCTTTGTCCCTCCAGCCTTTGTGTCTTGTTTCTGATTCATTTTTTCAGGTGGAGTTGATTGAGTCCTTCCTAGAAATCCCCACCTTCAGCAAGAAGCCAAACAAATGTCTACTGAGAGGCAAAGCATGACTCGAGTTTCAAAGAAAGAGTTATCCTGGCAGGAGGTGCCGGAATGGACTTCAGGACTGCACAGCCCCATTTAATCCCTGATTATTAACCTGATCCTGAATGATGCTTTGGGTGTTCATTCCTGCTGGAGCATGAAAGAGACAGCCCCTGTGCATTCTGGCCATGAACACCAAGCAGCCCACACGGTCCTGGTGCTCTGTTCCACAGATGTCAGGTGGACTGCAGCCTTTGGAGTGGCTTTATGCTTTGGCCATGACACAACCTACATTTTATGGCAACACAAAATCCTTCTGACTTTATTTTATCTCGGCAGAAAAAAAAAGCACTCATTAAAGAATTTGTTCTCAGGTTCAAAGCTGTGAAAATACAGTAGGGGAAACCCAAAACTGCATAAATAAAATGAATATAACGTTAGGAACTAACCTTGATTTGTCACAAGTTACAAACCAATGTTATAATTCACTTTCTGTGAGCAGTTTGCCAAATAGGCCAAATGTACTGAATCCCAAACAACTCCACTCTCAGAGCCAGGTATCTTGGACCATGGAAACTAGAGGGTAGTTAAATTATCCTGGATGAAGTCTTCTTAAAGAAGAAATTGCGAGAAATTAATACTTCAGATTTTCTCAGTCTGGGAACTGAATTGTCTAGGGGATCAATCTGATGTTGGGATACAGACATTTGCTTCTCTGGTATTTGTGGTATTTGCTATATTTAGAATGCAAATATTGTACTACCCTGGGATGTTCCCCATTCCATGATGCTCTCGAATCCAAATTGCAAAGAAGAGAGCAGCAACTGAATTCCATGAGAAGCCTATGGCAAAAAAAAAAACAAACCCTTGCTCTCTCCCAGAAGAATGCAAGTAAATAAATGTTGAATATGTACACGAGTGTGTGTGTCTGTGCCCGTGTGCACACACACAGAGAACATACACATAAAAGAATTTGCAGCAGAGTGAAAAGTACGTAACTCAGCAGAGATGATTCTGTGAAATAAATGGAAAACACAGATGGAAATATAATTTGTGAGTGTACCACAGAGGGAACATGTTGAAGTGGGTTTTTGTACCCCACCTAGCACAGTGAATTTCATGGCGTTATACTTTGTCAAGGACTGCAGTGAAAGCCAAGCAATTTCACTGCACATTCTGACCAAAAGATCTATCCCAACATTTACAATCATCACAGCTGCTAAAACAAACTTGAAGGTGACCTTCAAGCCATCAGGGTACCTAAGCTGAGACAATGAAGTATAAAGAAATATATCTGTTTCAACAAACTTCCTTTGGGACAGGCTAAATAATAAATGGATGACAACTGTAACTAAAAGCCAGCAGGAACTCTCTGCATCAGGCTTTGTCCATCCATAAAAAGGAAACCCCAAACTCCAAACCTCCTGAGATACATTTTATTCATACCATAAATCAGTCAGGATCAATGAGACACATAAGTGGGGAAAATGGCACTAAGCAGAAACAAAAACTAGAAATTATTAAATGCAAAGCAAAGGACCAAAATAGCACCTGCAAGGAGAAATGAGGTGGAGAGTCAAGTGTCTCATGACAGGAGAAAATCTTCTTGGCAAGTGTGGATCTGAAGGCATGATTTGCAAATAAATATTTACAACTGGAATAAAATTTCAACACTTGACTGAGAAGACACGGGGCTGGTCATGGCAGGGAAGGAATGCAGACGAGAGAAATAACAATCTGGGGTTATGGAGGGGCTTTATCTGACTACAGCAAAAATCTTTGGGAGAAAAAGGTCAATTATTCCTTGGACAAAAGGATTTGCAACCAGAAAATAAGAAAAGGGAAAGCTGCTTGCTCCAGAGTTTTAAAACCATCTTAAATTATATATTCCAAAAGGTACCCTAAGCATTACTACTCTTTATTTAAAGGCAGAAGCATTTCTACATTCAAAATACCCACTTAGAGGCTAAGTGGCAGGACACCATTGTTGGGAGTTGAAAGGCAACTACTGCTACACTTGAAGTGAGCACAGCAAAAGCAGCCCCATAATGGTGGAGTCAGCTACAAGTATGAAATGCAGCCACTGAAACACGATGTAATTAATTCTCAGGCTTGAGGAAGTGTGCAGAGAGCCACTGTAACCTGCCCTCACATGACTGCACAAAGACAGGTGTCTCATTTCACCTATGGCAACAAAATTACCCACCCTGCACCTACAAATAAATGGAAAGACAGGATTCATTCAGTGTGGACGGGTAAATTGCATTCATCATGGACTGCATTTGAAACTGGACATTTTCTCTACCTGCAGCAATTAATTCACCATGAAATGTTTCCTATCTGAGTACTGGGAATGCTACAACGCTGTCTGGGTATCTAACACAGTGCAATAGATCACCAATTTTTAGTGGCCCCATCTGTGAAAAAACCCCAAGAAGCAAGAGAGGGAGAGAAAACATATCCAGGTTAATCAAAAGGTCTCACTGACTGCAGAAACTGAGCTTGCTTGGTAAGGTAGAGCAGTCACTGGTTCAGAGAACATGTAAATTAATTTGAAGAGCACTTAGCACTACACTAGAATCAAACAGAAGTACAACCATAATATTCAGGTTGTATGTATGACCAAAGCTAGCAATAAAAACACAGTCTTTTCCACTTGGGACTTTAAATCCTTTTATCAAAATCCTGTCTCTGCATCAAATATTCATCTTCTGAGGTGTGCTATCAGACGATAATGGACACGTGACCAAACCTGACAGCTCACAGGGCTGGCTGATTTTAGGTACCTCTAGTTCCATCAGCACCAACACTGAAATCACCTCCAGGATACAAAGCCTGTGAACCTGTCCCTTCAATTCCTCACCACCAGATTACAGGCAGCTGCAGGAAGCTCTGCCTAAAGAGCCAAGGAATTTGTGCCTTGTCCTGACATTAATTTCCCTCCTACATCCCTTCTCTTTTGTATTTTGGATTCTTCCTTGTAGCTTGCAGGTTCATCACACCAGTTATCCCAGACACCCCTCCACTGCATCCTTGTAGGGCATGGGACAATTTGGGTGTGCCTCTTACATCTCTTTAGGAATTCTCCTGCTCTGTGTTTTAGAAATACCTCTGCCTGCTTGCCTGCACTGGGAACCTTTCAAAACTATTCGTCCTGCTTACCCACAAGAGAGAAGACAAAACACTTCTCATAATTATTCCTCTATTTTGTCCTGGAGCCATCAGGGTGAATATTTTGGGATAGAGTAAATTTCCATCAGCTGTACTCTCCTAAATGTCAGTGTGATGTTTGTTTATGTGACACTGAACTCAGCCCATGAAATAGGGAGTGAACACCAGCAGTGCTCATACAGACACCCAACAGTCATCACACAGGGTAAACAAAGATCACTTTTACCCTGTGCTACTTAAAAATTAATCATTTAAGGGCAAAATCTACTCAGTTGCTTTGCTAGTTTTCCTGTTTTCTATGACACCCACTGGAAATACAGATGATCTCAAAATTGTTAGTCTGAGAGCACAGCATCATTTCCTTCGGATCAGAATGGAACAATGCAGCTTTTAGAGACAAGTCCTGTTGAGAAATAAGCTTTACATAGAGTAATGTCTGTTAATTATCAAGAAGAAAGGAATATTTTATGGAGAAGGAAGATAGGCACATGGACATTGGAAACACACTCATAAAAAAAGTTATGACTTTGCTGAAGTTAATTATCTGTCAAAGTTTCCATTATAAACTCACCACTGAAGAACCAACAGCAAATCCATGAGCTAGCACACGCCCCAGGTGCCACAAAGGTCTGTCGAGCTTTGCTGCAGGGATGAGGGAGTTTGAAAGGAGCAGAGCAGTGAATCATGAGCAGCTACAACCCCACGATATGTGTGGCAGGGTGCTGGCTAACAGATGCAGGGCACAGTCCAAGCAAGACTTTTTATTATTTTAGTGGAGCTGGATTTACTTTCTATCACCTGCCCTGAGGAATGTAACACGAGATCAGACAAAGACTTCACAGGCAAGGGGTGCTGCTGAGAGATATTTCCAGGCTCACGATAAGGAGAGGATTTGCATAGCTTTGGTGGGTAACGGAGGCCTCCTGAGGTTTTCATTCACAGAACAGTTATGCATAATGTTTCTCAATTGCATTTCTGACTCAGCGCCTTTCTGCTGAATCCTGTCCCCTTTTATTTCAGTTCACTTCATTCAGCTACTCGGTGATTTTGTCATGTCCGCTCTCTTCCGTGTGGAAGCACCGGAGTACTCCGCACACAGCACCGCAAAAGGAAGTAAAAAATACCAACTCCACAGAGAAGCCCTTGCCCATAAACTCACCATTAAGATGCGTCTGTAGCTGTCTCTGTCAATGCCCCAGAGCTTCAGGTCCGTCTTGGCCTTGACGGTGGCAGCCCGGGGGGTTCCGTAGATCAGCGCCAGCTCCCCGAAGCTGCCTCCTTCTCCAATGCTGGTCACCCACTCCCCGTTGACATAAACCTACCACAGCACAAGACAAAAGAGGGAAAAGCAGTTTGGGGACCTGGTTGGAGTTCTCCTCCTGTGCCAGTTACCTAAAAGGCTGTTAGCAATTTCCTTTCTAATTGTCAGTGCTGGGGACACAGAAGGAAAACAAGAGCGTGACACTTCCGACTGTTGGTCCCCGAAGAGGGGAGCAACCTGCTCTGTGGACAGAATTTCAAGTTGTCTTGCTTCAGTACAATGACTTTATTTACTCTCCAGGTTTTCAGCTCCCATGGTTAGCTGGCATCATGTTTTCCCCCTTGTGTTTAAGGCTCAGGCAGTCAACAAGCAGAACTGTCACAACTTTGGCTTTTTATTAACACTGTCAGACTCGAAAGGAAGGAGATTTGTTGATATGTGTAACGAGGATTGCTGAAATGTGCCATGGCCATGAAATGAAAAACAGTCAAAACAAGGAAATATCTTTTGAAAAGGAACTTTTTTTTTTCCTTCCCTAAGCCTAGTGCCTCCAAAACCCGTTTACATTTAACTATACAGATCTTCTCCCTCAGTGAAGATGACCAAGGGCTTTGGACTTGAGAAGCTCTGTGCAGAATTACCTTTTGCCTTTAACATCAGCTCTGGAGAACTCAGGAGGCAGTGCGTGACCCACAACCTATTAAAGAACTGTATCTTCTTGGAACATGGTGTGGATTGGTACCACTACTGCCACATTTTTCCTGCATGATTTTTAAATTGAGAAGAATCCACACACTTGGTTCTATGTGAAACCTTCCCTGGAGGAAGGGGGACTCGAGCAGGTGGTTTCTGCTGGGCAGCATTTTCCTCACTTTTTATTCATGGAGAGTGCAGCTCATGAGCCGTAACAGTGCATGCAAAGGCTGCTGTGGACTGTGCATTCTGCAGCTTGCTATAAACTGCACCATAAACCCTTTTAATTCTGTTACTGTGCCTGTGAGTTTGGATGACAGGCAGACCAGTAATAGCAGAAATCAACCAGTGTTAATTTCATTTGCTTGGAAGTTCTGTGAAGAAAAATAATATGAAAAAAATATAGTCAGGTATTCTCATCCTCAGCAGAAAAGTATTGCAAAGGCAAAGACCATAATCTGACACCAATTAGTGAGTAATAAACTAGCAGTTTTTAAAAAAACGCATGAATTAGAGCTGTGCTCAAGCTGGGCATGAGAAAAGATGGTGACCAAAATAAATGAACTGGGGTCAAAACTCCACAACCTGTCGGTATTAATTTTAATTCTGTCTTCGTTTTATGATGAAAAGGCTTATTACAAAATACAGCTGGAATCAATCCCAATTTATCTTCAACAATATTCAATTAAGATTTGCTCCAGCTCCTACTGAGGTCAGTGAAATGCTGGTTCAGTAGGAGATGGATGAGGCCACGGAGCAGTTCAGCTGATCAAGAGACCTCTTGGGTACCAGCTGAAAAGGAGCAGCTGAACTCCAGGCAACGTGGTGGCTCCTGGTGCTCCTGGAACATCTGAGGATCAAGGGGCTTAAAAATAAAGGGTAAAAATAATCCCACACAGGCAGGTGGTTGCAGACTGCCAAGAAAAAGCTCGAGCCACAAAAGCCATAGCTTCGTTTCATCACCATGACAGAATGAATGTCACCCAGGAGAATATCACACAAGAGAACAGCAACAGCCTTCCCTTTCAAACTTTCACACTCACCGCAGAAAGAAAACCTCACTGAGCATTGAATCTACTTTTGATTCTCCTCATGATGAAAAAAATGAAAGCAAAAAAAGAAGTTTTAAAAAAGCCAGGCAAACCCAAGCAGTTTCCTGGTGAAACAAGCAGGTAATTCTGTGGCTTCTTTTTATTTTTTTTTTTTTTGTGAGACAAGCAGGAGAAATGGATGAATAAAATGAGAATTCTGAAAGGCTTGTAACATAGTGAGAATGCATGAACATTTCTAAACTCTACTAGCTCACTGCAAAATTGCCCAGATGCGTTATTTGACTGTAGGGATACCCTCCTTCTGTGGGAATTTCACTGCATGGATTCAAAGGGTTTGCTACACTGCAGTAATTCATGTGTCCTCAGTAAAAAGTCTCAGGGATGGTGGGGAAAATCTAATGATTCCAATGAGTGTTGGACCACACCCTAAATGTCAGCTGACACGGTACCCTTGACTCTTTTTCAGCACCCCAAAAATACATGTGTGTGTGTAGAGTACATGCCCTTCTGTTGAACAACACAGATTTTGTTACTGCAGAAGGGTCTGCACTATAAGCAGGAAATAAACTTATTCCAACACGTATTTTTTAAGCAACATGGTGACATTTCTTGTTAAAGCAGTGAGCAGGATGTGACTGCAGCCCAGAGAGGGGGAATTATGCTGGTAAAACTCAAGATTGAGCAAGTGAAGGATGGACATTTAATGTTGCAGTTGTTATTTAGAGAGGCTGCTCCTGAGCTGCTCTAAGACTCCTTTAATTTTGCTGTCTTACTTGACAAGACTGGACATAACACGTTGGACGTCTCGCCTTAAACAGTTTATGCAAATGGTCACTCTGCCACCTGAAGGGTGTCAGGTTTAAAGTGCTCTGAGGTGAAACCAAATCACTGATCTGACAGTCTTTGGGCCCAGCATTCACACCCCCAATAAAAATGTCATTTCAAATATCAGTTTCTGAAAGAGAAAACAGTTTGAGAATAAGTTGTTTTCTAGAAGCAAAACCATTGGACTTCATTCTCTGCAAAGGCCTAAGTCAACACCCAACTTCTGTGTTCGTGGTGAAGTGCATTGATGGCACACTGCAAAGCCATCCTGCCCTTTAACAGAGTTCAGCTCCACTATAAATCCCTTTAAAATAGATTTTTTAAAAAGAAGTGGAAAGGAAAGAAGTTCTGTTTGTAAGGTGTGGGAAGCAAAGCTATTTTAGGCTCAGAACAGCTTATGAAAGTCAATTTTATATGGCAGCAGCTCAGATGATCTCCCTATTTATCCTAAAAAATGCTGGGCTGAGGTTTTGGCTCAGCCAGTTTTAGGCATTTGTGAACTCTCACCAAAGTGGTGAGTCCATAAATGAATTATTCCTAATTGTCACTTGACCTGCCAGTCACAGATGCAGAACAGCTGGAACCTTCTTTCGTGCAGCTGAAGGTGAAAAGCAGAAGTGCAGATGCCCAAATATGACCAAGCCATCAGGACCATCTACTTGCCACAGAGCAAAAGTACTTTAGATTTCTATTGTTTTCCATCATCTAATATGAGCACTGCATTTCTAGGGGCTTGAGAATCACACAATTTGGTTCATTTCATTATCTTTTTAGGAGGCAAATGGGCTGTGATATCCATGGGCACTAACTGTGGGAGAAGATGCAGAGTCACACGACGTTCAGTGCCACAGAAATGAACCTCGGCCTCCCTCATCTTCATGTTCTGTCTCTGGAGATGCAGGAAGGAACATTGCCATGAGCATTTTACCCTGAAGGCAGGATATGAACATCTGTCTCTGAGCCTCACTGCAGTGAATTTATCTTTCCTTTAATTCTGTATTGCTGATTTCAACTTAACTGTTTGTTTATTTGTGGGGTTTTTTTGCTGCCACTTTGTGATCTGTGTGGACAATCTAATTTGTTCCAGGCATGGCAATTCTTATGTCTTAAATCCCCTCCTTTGGGTCTGTTTGTAATCATTTGTGCTTTGTGTCTTGTCAAGCCTTAATATTTGTCATTCAAAAATGAAGATGAGTTTTATCTATTCTTGGAAAAATAAAGAAGCCTTAGACATGGAGGGTGTTTATATGTGGGTAGTTTTCTCAAATAAAGACAGTGTTTTAAAACCAGTTTGGATTTGAACATACAAACTTGGAGACTGCCTAAAGAATCCTTAAAAGTTCAAGCTGAAAAACTCCAAACTTTAAAATGTTCTGCTTCAAATTTCAAAAGGCAACCTCCCAAAATTAGAAAAATCATTGATGATGGAAGAATTCAAAGCAGAAGCAATTTATGGAATCTAACCATTAAATATAACTAGTTTTTAAATCCAAAAGTATTCTCACATAAAACACTGTATCATTTTCGTCTCTGTATACACAAATTAGACAGTTTGTATGTACAAATAGGAGCTTCAGTGAGATTTGATCTACAATCAAGAGATAATTTTATCCATTGTCCACAATATTCATGTATAGCTTCACATAGAGATTTATACGGTAAATACAGAAATTCAATTTAAAAAAACTGAAAAGTTTTTGTTTTGATTTTCACCGTACTACAGCTTGGCTGCTGTTGTCTTACAAGAAGAAAACCTGAGAATGCCTGTAGAGAAAGTCGCTGTGACATCAAATAGAATAGGAAGTTTCTGGGTCTAAAAAAAAAAATACATCTGTTCGAAAAGGGCAGTCGATGGCGCTTTTTAAAGTAAAAAATGTGAGGTTATGAGATTAAAATAACAGACAGGAAGTCACTTTATACTTAGAAATATGGATTAGAGATTTTTGCAAGTCATATTTTAGCAGGTACTTTCAACATCTTTACTGGAAACTGTAATTTAAGCTCTGCCAGCTCCTTTTTGGCACACGCTCCCATTTGTCTGAGCAGGAAAGCTTCCAGTAGACAACTGACCTCTGAGACTTCAAAGTTTGTGCCATCATCTACCTCATGTGTGCTGCACCCACCTGCAGGGACGGGCCATGGGTAACAATTCTCCTCAGCCCTGATGTGCTAGGGAGGAAGGCTGTGCCTGATAACACAACAATGCCAGCTCTGGCCAGAGCGCACCTGGTTTGTGGGATACAGGATAGGAGAGGAAAACCCCAGGTTTTCCAAAGGCCGACCTCTTCCTCATTCCAAAATCCTTCTTTTACATATGAAATTTGTGCCCTTCCCTTGCCCTGCAGAAGAAAATGTACAGATACTTTATTCTGTGCTAACGTGGCTCGTTCATACCCCAAGAAAATGTAAGAGTTGAGAATGAAGTGTTGTTATATCAAAAAAAAATGTTTTATGGTGCTTCTAATTTGACTCAGATTATTTTGTAAGGGAAAATATTAGAAAGTTCTTGCTTAGTCTTTGGGGTGCCTGTGCCAAAACTTGAACAAAAATTACTTTTAAATGCAGCAGTTTTTTAAATTCAAAACACCACACACTGATTTTGTTATTCTCACTTTGTTGGTGGTTTCTGTTTGGTTTTGGTTGCTTGGTTAATAGATTTTATTGGGGTTGTTTTCGGTTTTGTCATGACTTTCTTCCATGGGTAGGGATTTTATGATGACACTTGCGACCTCCTTTATGTGTGTCTTTGCCTGTGTATGGAAAATCTGGTCAGATGCTCCCAGAGTAAACTGCTCTTTGAATCCACCATTCCTGGTATTCCTGACACTTCCAAGCAGATCAGGGAATGGCAGCAGAGACCCTGGCCAGGGGTTAAGGCCTCCGTGCACATGCCAACACCAGCTGAACCAGGCAGAAAATGGCTCGAGGCTCTAAGTCTCGGGGTCAATTGTCTCCACTCCAAGTCGCTTTTTTTTCTTGGAGAAGCATGGAAACGTGCCAAAAAAGTATCTGGCAAGGCTTAAATGAACAGCAGCTCGCTTACTAGCGGCCTGGAGTTTCCTCAGACAACAAAGATTTCAGCAGCTCTGCCCAGAAAGCGGCAGAACTCTTGTGGGGAGCACCACATACGGAGTGATGGTGCACGCCCAGGGGCTCTGGGAGCTGCTGCCTCACACAGGAGCAGCTCACTCTGCACTGGTGCCCTGGCACAGACTCTGCTCCGAGGGGAAAAACTGGGATCACCTCCCTGCAGCTTCCCAGCAGGGCAGTTAATGCAGGGAAGTTCCAGGGCGTAGCTCCTGCATGAGCAAACACCTTCCACAGCACCTTGCACTGGAATTCAGGGGGTGTTTTGGCTGGAGTTTTCAGAAAAGCTTAGGAAGGAGAAAGAACCAAGCTGAGCAGATGGGGAGAGCACTGGACAGGTGCATCAGGAGGCGCCTCAGGGGGTGCTGAGGTGGGACAGCGTGAGAGCTGGTCACGGAAGAGTTTGGCCAGACACCGATGGTCAGAAGCTGTGCTGGTCTCTGGACAAGCACAGTCCAGATTACATTTTTAAGTCTTGCTAGGAAGCATTTGTCCCACAGGTGATGCCTGTACATGTCTCTGGTAAGTGCCAGAGTGGCATTGTGGTGGATATGTCCATTTTGATCTGTCCTAGCAGCTATAGGCTGATTTGAGGGGACAAGGGAGTGATAACGCTCATGAAATCAAAGTTGCAATCTACTCAATGAAACCCTATTTTGTCACTGTTTTTTAAGAGCAATATGTGCATATAGAACGTTAACTCTTTTGAAATTAACTGCAAGGGTTCTGCAGACTGTTGTCTGGTGTCATTCAGTCTCACTATCCCTGAGCCAAACACTGAAGAAAGCTTTCCTAAAGGTGTTGAGAGAGGACAAATTATTTTTAAAGAGGATTAATCTATAACTTCAACATGTGCATTTGCGTGTTTGTGGGTCTGATTCAAAGCCAGACAACTCATTTAGCTCCCTATCGGTCCCAAGCCAATTATTTTAAAACTAAATTTTAACACTGTTCTATAAATATTGCCCTTTTATTTTCTGGCCCCGTGGATGTGGCAGTGTTTGCTGTTGAGAGGGTTGTCTGATAGGAACAGTGAGTCAGACGGATTTCCTGAGGAGCAACTTCCAGAGGCAGAGGCAGCATGTGAGGTTTCTCAATTCCCAACAATACCAATTAGATGGTCTCCTGACACAAACAGACCGCTAAAAAAAAAAAAACTTTCACTAAAATAACTCTGTGCCTCCTGCCTGGATTTAAAATAAATCACCTTCTTCTTTAAATATGCCAAACCAAACTCATGTGGGCATCTGAAGAGCAAAGTTGCTAACGAGCAAGCCTGTCCTACCCAACAACTGTGGGTACATAAGATGTGTGTAGGAACTTACAGCAAAACTGCAAAAGGGTGATTTTCATACAGGAGAGAAATGATAAGAGGTGAATAGTTTATGGTTTGGAAGGCAGGTTCAGAAAGAAGATTCTTTTCAAAGACTTGCTGATTAAACCACTGCATACTCCTGTAAACATTTTGTGGTCTAACAGAGCACTTTACACTTATAATAATCCTTGCTTTTATTAATATGCTGCATTGTTCTTATATTTGGACCTAATTTTAAAAGCAAATTAAGGTTTCTAAGATGAAACTCACTGCCTGAGGCTGTATCTCAATTTGTGAAAAAAAAAAACAAAACAAAACAAAACAAAAACAAACAACACATGAGCTAAGCTAACTGATTAAAGAAAATATTTTCTTTATGGTTGATCTGAACCCTCAGGCACATTCCAGCATGGTGGCCTGCTCTGCCAAAGACTGCACACCTCCAGGTGTGGTTAGGGCTCTGAAGATAATGTCATTTGCTTGGTTTTGATATCATTTTCCTGCTTGGAATGGACAAATAAGCTAGGATGTAACACATGCCAAATTTAAAATCATGAACAAATAACAAAAGCAAAGTAATGTAACCAATCCTGTGAAATATTCTGCCTGAAGAAAGGAGACAGACCCACAGCACATGGCTGGCTCAAGCTCTCTGCCAAAGCACACAATTTTATTCTGTAGCTTCAAAATAAATATTGTACTGCAGGAGCATACTTACATCCACCTCGCCTTGGTCAATCACATAGAAGTTGTCTCCCTCATCACCTGGACACAAAATAGAAAAGGTGATTGTTTCCTGAAGGTCTGCCAAGCTATTCAATAACTTCCTGTCCCTGTATTTAATCCTGTACATATTTGCACAGGTTTGTACACCAGATTACTTACAGAGAGATTAATTTTCTGAAACATCCTTGCCTATTTGCCCTCATAAATCCGAGTGTCACTATGACTTCTTGCTATTAATACCTTTCAATTGCATTAATTTATTTCTTTTGATTGATTCAATACTTTGTTCAGGGTAAACACTCCAGAGGTTTCAGTATAGCCTGAGGGTAATGAAGTCCTCCACAACGTGCCACAGGCATGCAGGTAAGTTGCCAAGTGTGATAACTCTGATACAGCGCAATGAGGTGTTGAATATTCCCAACAACCATAAAAATATTTTCCATCTCTAGTTACTCTCAGCTTGCCTGTGCCACCCTTATGCATCCCGAGCTGGGGTTTACTTCCTGGCTGTCTTCAGTTAAGGAATGAACATTTTAATCTGAAGTGCTGTTTATCTACATTCAGCTGTAGCACTTTGAAACCCTGGAGGTCCACCAGAGTGGGGTCCTCTGCATGTATAGCAAGGACCTGCATCCATGGACTCATCATGTAGCTGCACACTTGGAGGCCTTTGGAGTATGGTTATTCCTCCCATTAAGCAAAGAGGGTGAAATCTCAGATGGAGAGATATGAATTATAGGGCCTTAGCAAACACACAGGAGGAAAAATGACAGGAAGAGTTACCCTGTTGTATGACTGTTTCTCCTGCGATGTGTGTGACGGGGAACATGGCATCGAATATGTCACTGGAAACAAAAGAGAAACATTTATTAATAAATCAGACCTACTTCTTATCTAGCCAGTAGACCTACCTTCATTGTTTATTTAGCCTTTGTTAACAGGTTTGTTAACAGAAAAAGGAAAGGAAAACGTTAGCTGTAACTGGAAAGTGAGCCCCTGCTCGGCAAGAAATCAAAATAACTTGTTAGGCACAAACTGTGGTTTAAAACTGAGACCGTGACTCGGTGTGTGCTATTTTGAAAGAACTCCTGAATTATATGGAGAAAGGCACCTCTTACAGCAGTGCACAAACTGGCCAGCCTGAGAACTGTGTTGTCTAAGCAGAGAGATTTCAGATTTTCAGCTGTGATGGGTTTGTGGCCCAGCAGTGACTGCCAGATGCCCAAACGGGAGCTCTCCTGTTCTGAACATCTGGCCTTGCATTTACAAGCAAAACCTGTTCCACAGTTCAGAGCACATTTGGAAAGGTAGTTGGCTCTGAATTAATGTAGCATAAGAGCTGGCAGGAGATTGCACTCACAGCGCAGCGGAGGCCAAACTCTGAAAATCTCAGCGAGTTACTCGTGAGAAGGGAATCTGAGCGATGCTACAGAAGGAGGGAAGCTGCAGAAGAGCCTCGTGCTCATTAATCACGGCTGAATTACACACCTTTCCACGTCTCCAGCTCGCTGTCACATCGCCTTAAAAGGCCAGGCAGAGCAGTAGGGATGGGAACACACCCTGCACCAACACTTCGGGCAGCGTGCCCAAACCCAGGCCTTTGTTTATTGAGGGAGACAGCAGGCTCCGTGGAGCCAGGGCTTCCTTTCCCCACATCAGATTTTGGGGAACTTATTTTCAGAAGCATGAACCACATCGAGACGGGCGCTCCCCACCTCTCTTCCCCTTCCTATGCATCAGTCTCAAGGGCTAAAGGAAATAGCTCCCCAACAAAAACAAAAGGCAGCAAGAGGGGATTGTTAACTGCTCTCTTCCCTGGTCTGGCCTAGGAATGGTCCATCCAGGGACCACTGACGACAGTGGGGAGATGAAATGCTTCAGTCTGGCCAGAGAAAGGACCTCGCACACATAACAACACAAACAGGGAAGAAACCTAACATTTTCATCAAAATAGGCAGAAGATCAGCCACCAAACCCATAAAACCATTTCAATGCCTTATATGGGAAATGCATATTGTAAAATCCCATTATTAGCTTATTTCCTGTTCAGCCGTTCCAGACTTTATTCAGGCTCAGTTCTAGGAAATGTTTCACTCCTAAGTTGAAATTGCTCATGTCTTTCCTCTTCATCAGTCTCAGTGTTTTTGCTCAGGATCACAGCTCTGCGTCAGCACCACTTGTAGGAGAACTGGGAGATTTCAAACCAGGCACTTCCCTCAGCACCTGCAAGGGATGCTCAGCCCATGGCCTATATATAACAAAATGATATATTTTACTCCTGTTGTTTCATCAGGCCCACTCCGTGCTATTCCTACTCACACTCAGGAAACACCTCCACCATGGATACAAAGCCTGCTCCGAGGCATCCGGGAGAAACTTCGTCCTCACCTCATTCTGAGCAGCAATGCAAAGACCTACAATAAATTATTTTGAAAAGTCTATGGACCTTATCTTAAATCCACTAAGCTCATTTTTGTGATCTTACATAGGTTCAGCATTTCTCCACTTCAAGGGACTTCTCTGCTGGCAGAAACATTCTGCCTGGTACAGACAAATCCCTGGAACTGGCCCCTGTGCCAGAGCTCCAGCTGGAACTGGGAGCTGAGGTTCCAGGGGGATGGGGAAGCTGCCACACTGGTGGGTGCTGAACTGGAACAGCCACTGACGGCCTTGGTGTCCGTGAGGGAAGTCCAGTTGTCCTTCAGCAGCTCTGGGACTGGAATTCAGAGCGACAGAGGCTCCTTTGCCTCCCTCTGGTTTCTCCTTGGCTGTTCCCACCGATCTGAGAACAGCTCTGCAGCCTGCAGAACATTTACTGAGGAAAAGGCGCTCTGTGAGGCAGAGTCTTCAATGTGATACATCCAAAAATAGGTGCAACAGAGAGAATGTCAATAACCAAACAAAAATGTGCTGTTTGAGCAAACTGGGAAACTTTTCCTTTTTTTTTAATAGAAATACAGAGGAAATACCAACCTGCAGTTTCACCCTTTCATCCTTGTTTTAATCCTCTCTTTTATTTATAACTTCACAATTAACTGTACAAACAGTGCCCAATAAATTATGTATAGCACTGCACCCTTCTCCAAAATGATCCACATTTTACTTCTACATCACCTTCTAGTTTTAGCAAAAAAAAAAAAAAAACCTCTTTAAAACTCACAGACTAAAACTTTCAGCTGACAGTGTAATAAACCCAAAGTCTATTAGCAGCAATGGCAGATTTACCCTAATACTCTGCTGTGTAGGAGACTATCAGTGCATTCTAGCATCCCATATATGATAGGGTGAAGACTTAATATTATTTCAGTGAAATCTTAATCTTATTAGACCAAGACTTGAATTTTTAAGGAGACCTTTGAAGGACATGTCATCAAAAATAATTCTGAAATACATATGAGCACAGAGACATGCAAAGCACCCAAAGTTATGGCGATGTTGATTTGCGACTCCAAGGTGAAACCAGGGCATGTCTTTGATATAAATGGAAGCAAGCAATAATATCACAACTGTCACTGAAAACACATCACCGTGGTCCTTTTCTACTGGAGAATCACTGCTCTTAATTGATAGGCCAAGATCTCTCAAAGTGATTAATGAGTCGAAGTGTTTCTGCTTTTGGATGCTCAATTTGAGATTCGTTAAGCATCAGATCTCCAGTGATATGGATCAGCAGGCAGCCTCAAAGTTTCTCAGCCTACAAGCCTGGCAGCCAAGAACTGGGCCTTTCAGAATGGCACCAGAGAAAAGCACCTTCTGGAAACTATCACCTCCTAAAGTACCAAACGCTTAAGGTCCCCGTAGGAAATCCGGCTTTTGATTCAGTTCAGACTAACTGTAGAATGGGTTTGGAAATTTTTCTTATTGCCTTTACCTTCAGTGTCTGAAATAAACACAAAAATGTCGCAAGGATCAATATACCAAAATACTTCAAAAATTTGAAGTGTTAGCTCCTGAATCAAGCCAAAATCTGAAACTGCAAAAAAGCCAGACCTATTTTCCATCTCCCCAGTAAAGGTCTGATGCTGCATATTCAGTTCAAGCCGTGTGTCCTGGGCCTGTTCTATGTACAGAAAACAAGCTTTAAATACTGAATAAGTTAAGTAAGTGGTGCTTGCTAAAGGCATAAACAATACAGTCAAGGCCAAAAATATGGTCTGTTGTTTCTTCCTGTACCACACGCTTGTTTATAGGACACTCAAAATCATTCTCTGGCCATTACAGCAAAAAAAAACACAATGCTGCAACCATCCCACCACCAAGCAGAGACTGTAACTACAGCTCTGCAAAAGTAGGGGTATTTCTAGGGTTTGAAGGGGTTTTTTTAATAATTAGGGCCAAACACATGCAAACACAGTCCTAACAACCAATTTTCTTTTTTCAAGCACAAGCAGGTTTTATTCTAGCACAAGCAGAAAGCCAGAAAATCAGTAGTTAAGTCTTCAAACGTTGAACTCCCATGATTTCATCTTCTGTCTGAGCTGCAGCACCAAGAACACAGCAGCCTCTGTCTCCTGCCCCTGCACTGTTGACACCGACCGTGCTCGCAATGCTGCGTGCTCAACTGATATGGAAATGGTTTGATTTTTCGCCAGGATTTTTATGATTGTGCTGTAAATGAGAACTGCTCAGAGGGATTTCTTTATTCTGTTGACAATGTATGGTTTGCCCTCTTTCCAGATGACTTATTCAGGTGACGGATGAAGAAAATAGGGCACCAGTTCTGGTTTTTAAGCTGTTGTTTCATGAGATTGCAACCAAGAGAGCTGCACTGCACCCGGCATGTCCCGGGCTCAGCATTAGCATTGGAGAGCTCTTTGTCACCCTCTCCAGACCCCAAAACTGTACAGGCTTTGCAATTTTTTTAAACCCTCCCTACCTCCTCCCAGAGGATCTATATCTGGTTGCTCGTGGCACTTGGGAGTCAAGCATTTGTTCCAATCAGAAGGTATCAGGGGCAATTTTTTGGCTTGGAAGTGTAGCTGCAGGTGGGACTGTGTGTACCTGAATATCCATGTTTAGATCCAAAGGGGGGATGCTGGCAGGACATCACTAATGTTTTCCAGGGGCATTTCTGCACCTTTAATTCTTTGCAACCTTTCTATAGTATCATTCAAAAACAAAGCACAAGAAAAGATTGTGAGCAACAGAGAACATACAGAGAGCAGTGAACTAATCCAGCAAAGTGAAACCAAGAAATGCGTTTAGACATGAAATCTCTATCTATTCAATCAAAAAATACCAGCTGTCTGCTTAGGGAATATCAAAATTTAGAAGGCTTTTTTTAAAAGGTCAAAGATATCAAAGGCTTGCAGCAAGTTTTAACACATAAAGTGTCTTCCCTGAGTGTACATGGAATTGCAAACAACTGCAATCAGACTTGGAATCACAGGGGTTGATCCTCTGCTGTCTGGCATCTCTGATGACTCCTGGCCACCTGGCCAGGTTGAGTCAATTCCCTTCTCTTACAAAGAAGGCAAACTGCACTCAAACCAACGAGACTGCAGCTATTTAGACCAGAAAAGGATCTATCACAGTGATTGCCGAATAAATATAATGAAACATTTTGCTGATTTAATTCAGTAGCATTTTATGGACCCCATTTGCCAAGAAGCAAATGCCTGTGCTAAGAGGAAGCCAGTGGAGAAGGCAGGGCCAAGGGGTTCTCTTTCTCACGAGAAAAAGTGAGTGATAAAAATAAATCATCTCATCTGCTTTTACACCGAGGCCTCTTGGAGTCGACGTAGGATAGGAGATAGAAAAAAAAAAATGATGTGCACTGTGGGTAATATAGCACTGGCAATAGACAACTGAGAAGAAGCTTGTTAAAACAAAACGAGAGAAAGAGAATTCCAAGCACTTTCAGAACCAGACCATGGCAATGGCCAAAATAGGGAAACTATGTAAGACAATTTACCAGTTTCACAATCAGATTTCTTTCCAGCCCTTGCTGTGCTGAATGCATTGCAGGGAAGGAAAAATGGAAGAGACAAAATGTATACGTGTTAGGCAAAAATGGAAAATCCTCACTGTACCTGCAGGTTATAATTTGTCAAGAGTTCAATCAGAACAATTTCATTGTGCAGGCAGCCTCAGAGAGCCTTCAGTGTTTGCACTATGCAGTTTTTCCTTCTTTTGCTATCTGTCTAGCAAAACAAAGCCAGCCCTGTGTTGTTGAGGACAGCTTTAAAAGATATGGAGCTGTTCTGGCATAATTCAACAAAAGACACGCAACATTTTCTCGGAATGAGGCTGCCCTGGCAGCAGGATTCAAGTATTTTAAACCTTTCCTACTTACATACCTTTAAAGTTTAGTAAACAGAGTTGATAGTAACTCCACCTTCCTTTAGCTGTAGCTTTGGGTACTATCTGGGTACTATTTTAAGATTTCTAAAATGGGGGGGTAGGAGGTGGGGGTGTATGGGGTCTTCTTATGTACTTCTGAGATTTTCTTATGATTCATTTCCTGAAAAGACAACATCTTTCTAGCAATTGTTCTAACAACAGCTCCTCCTGCTCTGTAAGGATGAAGAGCTCAAAATTTAAACCAGACTGGCTTCAATAAACATCTGTGTAGTGAGGGAATAAACACAGTACCTTACCACTGAATAAACTGCAAGGGTCTCTGCTATGTGTAAGTACAAGGCTCCAATCCACGCTGCTTGTTCCTAGGAATGCTGCAAGCCCTTGCTCATGTACAGTTCTGGAACCACCAGGAACAATTACTATGATTTACTGACTACTGAGAATAAAAGCACTGCAACCAGGTAAAAGAAAAGATTCCTTTTTAGAGGTATTTAAAACTAACAGCCCCGAGGTTACAATTGCTATAATCAAATATGTGGTGTGGCAGGCACGTACCTAAGAAAGAGTCAGTACTGTAGCCCTAACAAAAACATTCCTCACCTGCTTCTGTTAATTTCTTTTCCTTTTAGGACAGCAACAAATTAATTATAGCAGCATCCAGAGCTATTAACAACTTAGAATATTTAATTACTTCATTATAATGGCTGATGATTAGTTATTATTACAATTAAGGCATGCATTGATTTTATATAATGATCATATAAATTGGACATGAGAGGACATTGTGAATGGCAGGTTAACACTAAAGTCCATGTCTAATATCATAACATGTATTAAGCCACGGGTCAACATAACTAGCAGACACATGAAACAGATAGAAATAAAAATTTATCATCTTCTATTTCTGTGAAGCATTTCCATTTTTACTGTTTTATGGAGTCCCTTTATAGGTTCATTAATTGTTACACCCAATGAACAGAATACAACTTTATGGGCAGAGCATCAATTCACTTTACAGGCTCTGCACGTGCCAATGGGTCACATCATCTTCCACTTGTTAACAGCAGCTTCCAGAGAGGGTTTCTGCAGGGATCTTCATCTGGAAAGCTGTCTGCCACGGACTGCTGCAATAAGGGGTAAAAAAGGGGGCCAAACAACGTGGCTCAAGAAGGACACGGCCCAATCCCACTCCTTGCTTTGGCCTCTTTTCCTCTCCCCCATCCCTCAGAAGCATCACTTCACTGGCATCACGCTGCCAAGCCTTGCTTGTACCACACTTGGCCAAAGAGGCAGGGCTTGGTGGAAATATAACTCAGGTCCACTTCTTACCCTCACCTCCGCCTAACCTTTCCCAAAGCTGAGGGAAGATCCACGGTTCCCTTAGCCAGCCCCAGCTCCAGGCCCACCAGCACTTGCACGAGAAGCCGTGTGGCAGAGCAGGCACAGAGCAGCAACGCTGCACAACGCAGATGGTCAGCCCCAGCTGGTGCCCACAGCCAGGCTCAGGCACAGGGCACCCCTTCGAGCAGCCCCAGCTCCCCAGAGTCTTTCACTGCAGACCAGTTCCCTAGGTTTCAATAATCTGCAGTTCAAGGACAACTGCAGGCTGGGCTGTATCACCAGGAGTGTAGCCAGCAGGTTGAAGGAGTTGGTTATTTCCCTCTGTTCAGCCCCTCTTGGACAGCCTGGAGTACCAGGGCTGGTTTTGGGCTCCCTGATAAAGACACTGACAAACTGGAGCAAGTCCACAGTGGCCATCAACATCGTTCAGGGCCTGGAGCACAGAGCAGATGAAGAGAAGGGGGAGAACTGTGTTAGGTCTCCTCTGAAAACAGGATCAGGGAGATCTCATTGCTGCCAAGACAACGGGCACAAATGGGAACAGAGGAAATTACCACCTGATCGAGAAGGGAAAAAAAACTCCCGATGAGGGTGGTCAGACCCTGAAGAGGGGCCCAGGGAAGGGGATTGTTTCCAAACTGGGCAAGGCTCTTGGTGAGAGCAGCCAGCTCTGCGCAGCCTGGCTTTGAGCAAGAGCTGGGAGCAGGGATGTCTGGAAGCCCAGTCCACCTGCCGGGAGCCCAGGGCTTGGCACGGAGCTGCTCCCAGTGGGAGTGATGAGGTGGTCCCGGGCCCGGCCGCAGACACGGGGGAGGCAGGGGAGCGTGAGTCAGAGGCCAGCTGGAGCAAATCCCATGCATAATGCACGGAAAATATGCTCTCTGTGTACTGGTGGAGGAATATCTGCCCTTCTGCGTGAATAATTGCAAAGAGGCTGGGTCCCAACTTCCCATCACTAATGCCACTGCTCACCAGCAAAGTCTGTGCATACCAGGAGGCCTTGGTTAGAAATTGGGCAACATGATTTTTCTTGGGAAAAATACAGATTGCTGAAACTGAATATTCCTGTGATGTTATTTCCCATTTAAAATGTTTTAAAAGTTTTTGAAACTGTCTAATTATCCTACTGTGATAACTTCAGAGGATCTACTTTTCACAATGAAATTACTTCAAAATTACATTTCTTAGTGAAAAGCTAAAATCAAAAGAAGGCATTGTTGAAAATGCTATTTCAGTTGAACCTAATCACATTTGTTTTCTTGTTTTCTGCGTGTGAGCATTCTCAAGATTTTCATCTTGGACCTAAGATTCAAGATGAGGGATGAATTTAAATGCCAAAATTAAAAACAAACAAGCAAAAACAAAAATCCAGAGGAACTTGGGTCAATAAAACACACTTTCTAGTTGCCTAAAACGTACAAACAGATATACAGAGAGATGGAGAAACACACGAGCTACTCTGCACAGGCTTCTTTCTGCTTTAGTAGGTTCAGCACAGTGCTTAGGAGCTGTTTCCTTAGCCTCCAGGTACGGGATCTAACGTGAAGACACACATTTATGGAGATTATACACTGTAAAAACACAGCATTGCTGCAAGCACACTCTGCTGAAGCTTTTACCTCGAGGAAGCCCCAAATGCATCATTGTTTGAAGCAGAAAAGGGCGCTGTAACAAAGTCAAAGGTGTTATTTGTATGCACTGGCATCATGGAAGTGACCCAGGAAAAGGCTCAGCACAACAGCAAACCATGAACTTCAGACCATGTGGGCCAAGTTCATGCCTGGTGTCACTGAAATGAGGTTGGTGTACTTGAGCTGACTAAACAGAGGAGTGGTGCTTTAAGCCCCACACGAATTTATGATTTTTCATTTTCCCCACAATTAATTACTTTCTCAGAATTCTGGAAAAGAAATGGAGGGTACCATGTGGAAAAAATAAGTAATTTAACTTAATACTTGAACAAATAAGTGTTTTAACTTAGTAACTGAAAGAAAATTGCTTCTGGTTGGACTGAAACACACCACCACAAGAATAATCATCATCCCTAAAACAAGGCTCTGTTGTTACTAATATGGAGCAAATTCCACCAGTGATAAAGGGTGACCACAACAAAGTCGACCCATATTTGAACAAGTTATTCCTTCTGGTACTTCTAAATCCCTTCACTCTTTAATTTCAAGCTCCCTCTTCTGGACTATCCCAATGAAGCTGGAGAGTTGCTGTGCACTCCTCATCCTTACTTCAGGAACCAGGTAATCCATCGGAAGAAGCCCTTGGCAAGTGGCACTGACAGAGGTGACCACTGTGCCCCAATCTCGTGGTTACTGCAGCTGAAGGGATTTGAAAATATAACAGATTTAAAGAGCTGCCAGAGGGCTGCAGCTGGAAATGCACTATTATGTCACCTCTTGGAGTAGATGATGGTGAAGATGTCCCTCAGCATGGGGACATGGAACGTGTATCCCTGAGGACATCCCTGCACAGGGATATAGGACATTATCTTCAATAATGAGCTATAACAAATTGCATTTCACAAACATATAAGAAAATATGAACAAAACCATACTATGCACATTACCTCACAGTTCACATTCTGCAGTGAAGAGGAAGAACTTCCTCCCAGCAGTAATAGCTATTTTTGTTTTGCCTTTAACACTGACGACATTCTTTCATGAAAATGAAATTACATGTATTTATGTTTTCTTGCACTCCTGTGATTAAAAAATTTTTACTAAAGAAAGTTTTATTCTAATAATTGACCCAATTTTTCTATTCAGAGTGTGTCTACACACAAACTGTTGCGACTGTGGAACTTGGACATGAACATGATAATAATCTTTTTTTTTTTTCACCACTCTGTGCAGGAATCACTTTTATAGGTTTTATATATATGTAGGAAAATTAAATTGTGTTTGATAATTACAATTGTTTCTTCAAATCATATACTTACTGCTCCTACGCACTATTTTTACAACTATCCTTGTGCATCTTGAGTGCCACAAGACAGGGCCTCTGCCTGGCAACTGTATCAGCACAAAAATCGATAAGAACTATGAGGTATTAGGCTAAAATCTTCACCCTTCCATGCCTGGTGGTCCTTGCCATTAACATAAAAATCAGAATATTGCAAGGATGCTGAAGATGCTAAACAATAACACAATGCTAAAGAAGGACAAGATGCTCAGTATAAGCCCAGTGAGAGGGGGGTTTGTTCACGTAAAATAATTTGGCACATCAGGAAATCCCTTGGGTAATTCTGATCATACCAGTACATGGGGCCACTGGAAAAGCTCGGGAGCAGTGAGAGAGCAAAGCCAAGGCTCTGCAGAGTTGTAGCTGCACGTCCCTGAGCGGTGCCTGCTGCGAGTCAGGAGCGTGTGCTGCAACTAATCACGGAGTGTTTGACACGGGTCTCCCCTGGCTGACAAGCTCAGAGCATACGGCTGCAGCCATCTCCCACATCTTGCTTAATTAATTTCCATCCCTGTTGTGTGCTCCCACACCTGCAGATATCAAACAGCTGCCTATAATGAAAACATTTTAACCTGTGTTGGCGGATACGATTCAATTTAGTTTATAATTGGATCGGTAAATGAAATCATTATAAAGTAGCTGATAAAGGTTCTCTAGAATGAGTCAGAATGGTTTTTCAAAAGTGTGTAAATCTAGTGTTAAAGAGCTGATGAATAAAATTCACATCTAACGCAAAACCACATGTCCACAAGCACTTGCTTTTCTATTTGCATATCTATTATAGCTTACAGACATGTGCAAACTCATACACCCACACATTTTCCTTATGTTTTCCTTAAGTTCATCATTACTCCCCTTCATCTCTGATTCACAGCATTTCCGAGATAGAATCTTCTACAATAAAACGAGCTAGAGATAAAATTTCCCCAGACAATAAATACTTCTTTTGTAGGAGTTCTTAGTGAACTATCGCAATTAAGCAGTTTCATTTTTTACAGCTCCGCTATAATTCAAAGAAGGAGAAAATAGAGATTGATTAGATCAGGCGAAACATGCATGTTTTCTTAAGTGGTCTGTGTTTGCAGGGCTCTGAAGGAAAAGGAGCTTTTTAAGCACGAAAAACTTAAATCTGTAGATGCACCAACACAGACCTAAGGGCACGCTTTCTTCATACCTATGGAAATAAATTCAGACACCATTACATTGCTTCATTCCATCTTTCTTATTAATTCTCTTTCCGAGTCTTCACCAACCACTGCAACGTACATCAAAGACACCTTGAAGAGACCCAGCAACATCCCTGGCACCAACACCTGCTCCTTCCAACCTCCCAGCACCCATTCCCCAGCAGCTCAGTGTGTTTTTAAAACCTGCCCAGCAGACTCTGCCCTCACCTCTTTCTTCCGCATTCTGCTGCAAACATTGCAAAAATCACGAGTGCCTGGCGTCCAATTCTGCAATGTAACGAGCACGGGCCTACTTTTATCTCTCCACAGAGATAGCAGATCTGGAAATCTCAGCTATGCTTGGCTTTCATTAGCATAGCTGGGATGGGAGAGGGGGAAAAGCAGTGCTGTATATGCCTTCCTGCATATCTGCAGGACATTTTTTAAATGCCTGGTTGAAAGGGGACCTGAAGAATTCACTGGGCAGGCTGGTGGGTCAGTGTTAACCCAGGCCTTCGTGGTCAGTCTTAGTCCAAACCTTCAAACACCTTTGCTTGGCTCTGCTAACTCCATGTTTGCTTTCATGCTGGTATAAATTTGAAGCAATTTCTCAGCAGAAAGAATTATATTTTATGGCATTAAATTAACCAGGGCAAACCCAGCCCCGAAACAAATTGCAAAAGAAACCTGCAAGAGTACATTATCACAGGACTCATGTTGCTTCCTCCCAACTAAATAACCCTCCCGGTTTACAGATTTCTGTTTAATTTGGCCTCTGGCGTGACAGCAAGGAATTTTTTGCCCATTTACACAACTCTGTGAATCAAAGGTTGACAACAGTAGGCTGCTCCTCAGTCTGACTTGGAGGCATGCACCGAAAACCAGCCAAGTGCTGTACTTGCTCTATCAGGTCTCCTGCACAAACCAGCTACGCTGTGGCCTGTAGCACACACATCCCTCTGGAAAAAAAAATGCTTCACAGCTCCTTCCCTCGAAGACTTGATGTATCAGCAGCTATAATTGCTCTGAATCTTGAATCCTGGCTGTGTTTGCTGCTGTGAACTGCTCCAACACCAGCACCTTAAAATCCTCTATAAGCTGAGAACCGATTTAGGTTAGGTTTAAAAAATAGTTTAAAAAATAGTTTTAAAAAAAATAGAATTTGCTGTTTAAGGAACATACCTCCACTGGTTTAAATATATTTTTTAATGTAGGGCAAGCAGGCTTTATCTGTGTTGATATGAAATTCCAAAATACAATAAAGAAATGAAGCAGAAATTTCTATACTAAAGCCCACTTAAAAATAAATCCAATTAATGGGAATAAATAGGACAAGAGAACAACTAATTCCTTGTCTTTGCTTCTCTTCAAGGAATATTCATATAAATCCCTGGTCTGACATTTATGCTGTTTCATGTGACAGGGATCAGAATTCTCCGTAGCACAAAGTTGTTAAACCATTTACTGCAGCAGCACCTTTATGACCAATAATAGAAACCTCTCCACATGCACAGAAAATTTTCTATAGGCTCACAAAGGGTTCAACACTACAAGCTTTTATCCATGTGAACGGTCAGCACTCTAAACTGGAATAAAAGGAGTAATTTAATGAAAAGGGGGTGGCAGAATCAGGGATTTTGGAGTGAGAATGTTCTGGGATGAAGAACATCTCTCTTACCTGTGCTGGTGAAGTGGTTTGTAATCACAAGTATTATAGGTGTGCTTTCTGGTGCAGTAATAATAACAACCAGGAAAATTTTGAGCTTGGTGCCTGAATTAAGTAGCTGCCCTGGAGCCTGCAGGCTGCTTTATTTGTATTACAGAGAGGGTTTCACAACTAATGGACCAAATCATAGCCTTCTTTACCTGTTCCTGTGGCCAGTGGAGGTGGGAAAAGGTCATGAGCATTTAGACTCCACTTCGGATCTCACTTTTAGGGGGAGGACACCAGGAGGGACCACAACCCTGCCTGAATGGCCCGAGGTAACATTTACATGCAATGTTCCTGCCTAAATATCCAGGCAGGAAAGGGCGATGCCTGCACGCGCCGAGGGGCGACAGCCCAGAGAGATCCAGAGAGCAGCACTCCTTTGGGACACTTCAGTGTGAATCTAGACTGAGATGTTATCACACCAAATCAAATGGAATTAAAAAGGAAAACTTTAATAAGGACACTGCAGAGAAATTTTACTCGGTGAGGGTCAAAAGAGAGGGGAGGCGGAAGGCGGCAAAATGCGCTTCTTAAATGGAGGAGATAAAGATGGCAGGAGATAAAAAGGGCAGACTAGGTGGTCTAAAGGTCCTTGTTAACCCTAAACTCAGTGACAGATACAGAAAAGCAAACACGTGATCTCAGAAAGATTTGCTCTTACAAAGAAAGTCTTGAAGAACGGCCAGAAAAGAGGCAGCAATCAAAGCAAAGCTTGGACCCTGGTAGTAGGTAAATACGTGATGAACCACACAGAGATACACGGGTGCTAAGGGCCACCTCCCTCCCCACTGGAAACAGCAACTTGCACTCACATTCCTGAGATTCTCCTCAAAAAACACTCTCTGCAACACCTCAACAGGAATATCAGAGGTTATTAAAAAAATCTTACAGGAATGAACAACTGAAAAATAAACTACTGATGTGCTGTAGGATTGGTAACACTAAGTTGACTTTAAAAAATACACTAATACATGCAAAGGTCACTAAAATATTTATATTAATGATGGAGCTGAACACTAAGCAGATATTGACTTCTGTTAAGGTGAACCTCAAGATTTATTGGCCTAAGAGGTAAACATTGACTGAGATAAATCCAAGGTCAATATTTACTACAAAGAACAATAAATCTTGGTGGCCCATGAAACATGAAATAAATAAATGTATATGTATATATACATTCATAGACACAAGCATATTTACAGATATTTACACAAATGATCAACTTCATCTTTTACAGATTGTTCTCCAAATTAAGCCAGAAAGAACCAATGAACAACTATGAAACAGTGCTTGGAGGGATCTATTTGTGTGTGTTGGCACTGATGATATCTCAGGGTGACATTTCTGCTTCTCCAAGGGACTCCTTTGCCCACTGAGCCAGGTGAAAGCTTTCTCAGACACAAAGGGAAGTCAAACCAGCTGCCCTGTTTCCATCTTAGCTTGAGAACCCTTGCTCGTAACTCAAGAAGCAGCGTTACCTGCAGCAAAGCAGTCTGGATAATTATCTGGACTTATCAGCCAGAAAGATTTCTGACAGAGCACCTCTGAAATCAATGTACCTCCATCTCAGGTCAAGTTTCTTCCCACGCGGGACAAGCCCAGGAGGGGAACACGTGGATATTCTGGAAGTGTTTTAACAAGAGGCACTTTTACTGCAGTTGTGGTCAATTTTGTATAAGCTCAGAACAAAGATGTATCAATCAAACTGAGCAAAATAAATAAATGAGAGCATTGGATGACTTTCAGAGTTATAGGCTTTTTTCCTTGAACTAGAAAAGCAAATAAATTTAACAGGGGTGCTGACAAAAGTAGGCCTTCTTCCTCCAAACATTATACAAGATCTAAGCCAAAAGGAAACAGATGACTTTGTGTGTTTGTAGGAAGTGATTAGAGAAGATAGAACTTAATTTATTAAGATGGGAGATGGCGATTCTTTTGTTGACTTTTCAGGTCAAGTGTTAAAACCGCCTGCAAATAAGGCAGCAGACACACTACAACTGAGCCCTAGCGGGTCAGGGGATCGGGCTTTTTGATACTCGAGGTTTTTCTTGTTCTTTGAACAATTGTTTTGGAAAGGCAAGTGAGAGAAATTTGCAGACCTTGCCTAGGCTTCCTGGTGGCCTCTTCTCTGCCCACTGCACCAGTTTGGGCAGCTGGAGGCTGGTTTGGACCAACCCACACTTCAAGCCCCTATGCTGGACACTGCCTGAAGCCAACACAGCAGCTTCCACATGACTTCTGAATTTCTTCCTATGTACACAAGTGATGACAGAGCAGGCTAAAAAGAATAAAGAAAAAAGGAAATAAAGGAGAAAAGAACAATTAAAAAAAATAAAAGGAAGAAAAGACAGAAGAAAGTGTTTGAAAAGAAGTATTTCATTTATCTACCAGCCTGACAAGTCTCAGGGAGGAATGTGGTGCTGTGCAGGCAGTGCTGGCCACTGGATTTGCAGGAAGGAAGAGCAATTAGAAGCGCTGGGCAGGAAAAGGCCTGTTAGCACTCTTACCTTTAACTTAATCTTTAATCTCCTCCTATGCCTCCAACTTGTCACCACAGGCATTAATCACCTTGCAGGTCTTATAGCCAGCTCAGGCTCATTTATATTATTTGTTTTAATGGCCTCTCTCATGCCATCAGTGCTCGGCAGTGAGTGGATAGCTCTGCCCTTATTTCCTGCTGGCTGCTTTGGTCCATCAAAGCCATGTGGTTTATTTTCACACAGGTTTCCTAAGGCTACAGCACAGCCACAGGTTTCAGTGATCATATCACAGTTGACCTCTGCAGAGAGTACTCCAACATAATCCATGAAATATTCTTGCTCCAAATATTTCAGAAGCCTCTGAACTCTCATTAATATGAACACTTTGTATTTCACTGAATTTTATTAATGTTCTTAGTAATTCAAGGAATGGCAGAATGGCTGCACTCTTAAGAAGGATTTATTTCTTAGCTTGCAAAGAAAGGAAAAGCCATTTTCAGCTATAACAAAATTGGAACATGAAAAATAATAAACTGACGAGCAAAAGACAAAATGTCTTTGTACTCTGTCTTCTAAATCCAGAGGAGATCTCAGGCTAAGTGTTCTCTCGACAGACAGAATCACTATATAAAACTTATAGCCAAGATTTTCAAAATTAGAAGCCAAAAATCCACATTTATGGGTTTTCAGAAGAACTGATAATTTCAGAACAGTCCTGTTCAGGAAAAATATGATGCCAAAATAGACTCAGTTAGTAAGAACAACCTTGAAATGTTCAGCAAAAGGACTGATATCTCCTTTGAGCAGAATCTGTGTCCAGAACAGGCAGATATTGTCTCTTGCAAACTATTTACCTCTCTGAGGATGCTCTAAAAGGGGTTTCCAGTGAACAGTGATAACAATTACAAAATTCAGGATATTTACATTAATGTCACTTTCTCTTTGAAGTGGTGCAAAAAAAAATTCCCTTAAAAACCAAGTTCTTTTGGCTACTGTGAAGATCCAACTATGAATTCTCAATGTAATACCATATATATTTTATATGGTGAACTCATTTATATGCCGGAATATTTTATATGGTAATTATTGCACAGCATACAAAATTATGAGGAAATAACGAGGAAAGTTTTGGAAGAGATTTTAAGAGAATAGTGACTCAGTGACCTGCTGGGGGAAAAAATGGAAAAGCATAAACCCCTTTCAGTTTCATTTGTTTTAATTAGAAATAGAGATTTCTAAAAAGTACTGTCTATTCCACTAGGATTTTGAGGGGGAGACAGCCTAGTTGTTAATTTTCATGCAGCTGAAAACTAAATTTGTCAGACATCCCACAATCTGAAATTCTCATCGCGGAAGGCTCAGGAAGGTATATTTTTCCTGATGTGAAATCAGGACTGCAGCACGAATGTTGGACCTTTTATTAATCAGCTCAGAGAAGACTGCATTAAAAGGCACTTTGTTCATCATCTTTGATGTCTGTAAATTGATGTCGTCTCAAGGTAACCTGGGCAGCTGTAGATTCACCATTAGTCCAACCTCGGTCATGCAAGGCTGGAAAACAAGTTTTTAAGTCAAGAATAATGAAAGTCAGACAGGTAATTGGAAAATGAGACACTGCAATATCTGCTTTCTCCCTGTATTTGATCACTGATATTCTACAAAAAATAAATCAATCAATTCCTTAAGCAAGCACGTTCAGTGCTAAAAGGCAAACTGCTGGTTAAAATGGGAAAGTTGATTAGGAAGAAGAAGCATAATGTGTTTAAGGCAATAATTTAAGTTGGGTTAACAACAGCTGATATTGGATGTGGAAGAACAAACCTGGAGGTCATTTTATTAAGGATATTTCAAGGCCCAGTCCGCAGAGGTGGAGATGCTGTGTTCGGCTGGATGGCACAGAGGATGCTTTTGATGACTGAAGTAATGAAGTTGGAATGAAATTCAGTAATCTAACATGAAAGGCCATCCATGTTGAAGTTACAGCAACAATTTCTACTTTAATCTGAATTCATTAAACCACTGGGTAACTGCAAGCCACCCTTTTTACCCTTGGCTGGGAAGAAGGCAAACTCACCCTGCATCAGTATAAACTGGGTCACTTTCAAGTGAGCAAGGAAGTGTTAATGCCATTGTAAAAAGCACTTCTGCAAATGATCTCACTTCAATACTGGGCACAATTCTCACCAACCACGTTCAAAAGAAACAGAGAAACAAGATGCATTTGATTCAAAAAAGATGCAGAAAAAGATATTCTGGGGTGATAAAGGTAATGGAGAGTACCTTTTATAAAAGAAGAGAACGAATCATTTACAGCAGTAAAGAATAGGTATCATTTTAATTTATAAATACACACAGATGAGAGGCAAGGTTTAGGCTGAACAAGAGAGTTGAAAAGGAGTTACTTTAACTAATAGACAGTGAGGGCATGAAAAATCAACACATACAAACATTTAGTCTGGAAGTGAGATGCTCTCTTGCCATGGGAACAGAAGGGTTGTGCAGCAGCAGCATTCCAACAACTGTAGCCCAATAAACAGGAGAAAACAAAACCATCTTCATTTAGGTTTTATGAGGGATCATATGACTTGGTTTTTCTACAGTTATCAGATGGCTGAACTCAGTGATTCAAGAGAACCCTTTCAGATTGTATTCCCAAGGACAAGCAAAAAGATGTTTCCTAGCAGGACAACGAAGAGTAAAACAAGTGCAGGATCACTGTCGGAGAAGACACGCTGATTCCTGACAGCCTCTTCTTGTAACCGAGACAAAATAGCTGGAAACCTCATCAGATTTGTTCCTCTCAACTTTTTAAAAGATGAGAGGCAGTGCCAAACGCTCAAAACAATAACGTCTTGCCTTTATAAACAACCTTTAGTATCACTGGATATAAACCAGAGCCTTGGACATCTGCTGAGCATGCCGATTGGATTGGCACCAGCGCTCTCCCCCTGGCTCGCACGGAAGGTGACGGGGTCAGGAATGAGACATCTCGTTCTCCAAAAACAATCTCCCATTTCTGCCACTGGTGGCTTTCAGAATCCACCTCCTGTATAGCCTAAGTTTGCCTGGTTTGGGAGTTTTTCAGGCATCCTCCAGATTCCAGCTAGAGCTGGAGGATCCGTCTCACTGCGTATGCTGAGCAGAACTGGGGACTCTCAGGAGCTCTGTGGAGCTCAGGCTCTTGGCACAGCCGTGGGTAATGCTCTGCATCCTGGTACATACTGGGAACAGATTGTCTGAGTCTATTGCAGGAATTTCATTGTTAAAGATGTAGCTTGGGACTGCCTTTTTCGCTGTTCCCCCAAACATCCTCCTTCAGCCTTTAATCTCTCTGCTAATAAATGTTATTTTTACACTGCTCTAGCCCTCTCCAAATTTTGCACATTCTCACCAGAGACACAGACAGCCTTTATCCAGACAAACTTGCTAGACAGACAGGGGATAACTGGGAAAGATCAGCACCAGCAGGACAGCAAGAAATAATCCCCAAATAACACTATCATTTCCATAACTTCTGAATTTTCCCCCTACTCTTGCCAGGATGTGCCCAACGTGGCACAGCCCAGCATCATGCTGGATGGAATGCAGAACAAACCAGTGCCACTTGCCACAAAGTGTTTCTTCAGCTTCAACTAATGGGATGATTAAACCAAAACAGAGTCGCAGATGAACACAGCAACTGGTAAAGGCACTGGGTGATTCAACCGAGCCCAGAGGGAAGGCAGATGTTTGGGTACTGGAATAAGCAGTGTGAGATCATTAACACCCAGCTGATGGATCACAAGAAAGGCAGAGGAAATCTCTGAGGTCTCCTGTTTCTTCCTTTCACCGGCCTGAAGGCCGGACAGAAATACGGGCATGTGTGAGGGAGTGTGAGCTATTTTAACAAAAACATTTCATCCATCCCTAAATATGGTCACAAGATTTTAGATACTTGGCTTACTCTTAAACAGTAAGATTCTGAATTATCTCCAACTGTGTAGGCTGTAAAAGAAAATGCATAAACCAGCAATCCTGCAAACTCCCTAGAAACGTATTCCCTGCCAGTTTTTTCTCTGTAGCTGTTATATTAATCAGTGTCTCAAGGAATTAGAATGCCCTGTGATTATATCTCTTTCAAACCTAATAAGCAATGCTTTGCAATTAACTTCAACTCACTCTCCTTAATGTCATTATCTATCATCTAGAGCTTTGAAACACAGCAGAGAAAAATGCCAGAATTATGGCTCCATGTAAATGGGCTGCACTTTCCTTCCAGCGAGCAGCAAACATCAGTACTTCAGTGGCATCTTGGTTGTTCTTTCAAGATTTCTAACCCAAATGGAAAAAATGTGAAAAGATCAGCTGTTCTCAAAAATATTGCCAGAAAAACATATTCAGGGGATTTTGCCTGAATCGGAACTCAAATCATTTTCCAGAATCTGGCCCTGAACCAAAACTCAAGAGATCAGCCCAGATTTCAGGCTTCAGTTTTATATCTTATCAGATAATCATATACAAGTTCATCTTTCAAAGCAACTCAGATGCACAAGTGAGTGTGAACGTACACACAGCAAATGTGACACTGGGGTGTAGTCAATGGATTTTATTTCTGTTCTTGTAAATTTACGTGGTCTCACAGAAACACCTCTCCTCATCTGCCATGTGAAAGTGTTGTATATACGGCATGAATGGTGTAAGGTATTATCAACATAAATTTGGAATAGTCAAGTTATTTATAAATAGGCTTTGCAGTATCGGATTTTAATTGACGAATGTTGATAAAAATGGAATTTATATTTCCTTGCAAGACTCATGGGCTAGAATTATTTTTTTTTTTCTGAAATTGAACAGATGCCAGAAATAAATCAGAAATTGCAAAGTGGAAGAGAGCTGTGAGGCAGCGCGCCGAGGGCTGGGAGGAGAAGAAAAGTGGAAAATTACCAGAATGTGAACCCAATGGATTTAAGAGAAAAAGGCAGAGCGGCAGATAGGAAGAGAACCCAAGTTGACCAGAAATTATAATCAGTATTGCGACTCAGGAACTGAGAGCGTTGTCTGAGTTAAACCTGGAGTTTTCAATAAAAATAACTGCAATATCCTACCAGCACCACATCTCCAAGTGCAGTAGATGGATTTTTTTCAAGCAACACACAGAGCAAACACGGGTGAGTCTTCTCTTATCTCTCATTTGCGTTTCAGAAAAGAAAACTGTTATAAAGTTGCTTTAATATGTGATTTTTAATTACGCTGATTTTTCATGTCTCTGTGACTGGAAAGCTGGGTCACTACCAAGAGGCTGAATCTGGGAACAATGAACTAAAAACCACTAATAAAACTAAAAAGAGAGACAGAGATTTTCGAAAATAACAGTAAGGAAAATTTACTGGGTTTAAAGTCATACACTTGCAATCCATGCAATGTTGCATTGACGCAATATCATACTCCTGCATTTGAAATCAACAAAAATAAGGAAAGGAAAAAGCAGACTCCTAATTCAATCATATTAGAAATCTACTTGACTTTATGTGAAACTTCTAGTAACTATGAAAGGCAGCCAAGTTTAAACAACTCCCAGAATTTGTAAAAACTAATTAGCGATTTTCTGATTTAGTTTCACAAATGAGCTATCTAATAGCACAATTTACTTCTCTCCTACCAATATTTTGTGTTGTTTTGAGGCCAGTCAACAGCTCCTTTACTTTGGCCACCAATTTAATATTGATTAATCCTCCTTCCTGTAGCAGCTCTCACTGACGTCCAAAGAGCTCCTGCAGTTTATAAAAGCTTGTTTGCAGAGATCAGCTTTCGGGATCAGATACTCACTTTGTAATTTTATTCATCAGCCACAATAGCAAAGGATATCCAAAAGTGTTCAACATACGTAATGGTTGCTTATCCTTCTTAATAAAAAGCCCAGAGCACAACAGGCAAAGAGCACCTTTTAAGGGCCAACTAATACTAAAATAAATACACTTCACAAAGCTTTCCATCGTTTGCTTTTTGCTGCCATTCATCCTTTCTATTGCTCTGGTGCACAGAGTTTCTATCAAGCTGCAGATCAGATCCTACAGCTGAATTCTCCTTTGTCCTGAGAGCTGACACAGTTAGATATTATTGATAAGTATCAGTTTATATCCGTGAGGATCTTCTGCCTCAATCTTCTATCTGACCCACTAGCAGCATTAACTGTGGAACAACCATGTGCATCTGAGGGACTGCTCGAGTTCTACAGTGCCTAAAACTACTTGGGCCTTAGAAAAGGAAGGAGTGCAGTGGCATCTTCACGGGGAATCAGCAATTTACCTGGAACCCAGCCAGCCAGTGAGAGAGCCCACCCTGCTGAGAGCCCCACGTGGATGCTGCATCAGGAGGAGCAGCCCGTCCATCCCTGCAGCCACAGTGGTACCCCCGAGCTCTCCTTTTGCCCGGCTCCCTGATAAGACACAGCCTGGTGCCTCAGCACTGAACCTCGTGTCTTCTCACCCAAAGGGTTGCAGTTCTCTCCCTTGCTTCACATTCCACACATTTTCACATGTGTAAAGGGAAAGCAGCTGTGCCGTATTTTTAGCTTAACTAGTTGAAAGGAAAAGCAAAGGAAGCTAAAATCAGAAGTGTTATTTTGCGCTATTGAGCATATTAATGACGCCTTTCCAACCTCATCAACATTCCCATCGAAACTAACGTGTTAATTTATATTCTTCATATAGTACTAATTATGTGTACAGCAGCATGGTAGCCTGTACGAGGAGCTATCTCACTACAAGAGATGAAAACATAATGTTCTGATTCTGACCTCGTGATGGGATACATAATTAATTACTCCAAAGAACGCTGATTATAATAGGACTAAAATGTGGTTCTGAGAGATGCTTTGAATATCATGTGGCTACAAAAGATGCTAAATAGTTTTATTTAGAGGTGGTGCCAGTGATGCAAAGTTCATTTGAAAAGGCACAGGTGTAAGGCAGTTCTGACTACACAACCCTCCACTATTGCAAAGAATGGATGTTCTCCACTTGCAAAGAGCTATGAAGGAACATCACTATGAACACTACCACTGTTTTTTCCACCCTGTTCTCCTTCAACTATACCTATAACTGAAGTACTTCTTATCTAATCAAATGCAAAGATATGTCAACAAAAGCATTAAGAAAATTACACACATCATAAGGAAATTATACAGGAATTCTCCTCTGTGAGGGTTTTGAGGCACTGGAACAGATTTTCAGAGAAGCTGTGGCTGCCCCATCCCTGGAAGTGTCCAAGGCCAGGTTGGACAGGGCTTGGAGCAACCTGGGATAGTGGAAGGTGCCCCTGCCCATGGCCTGGGAGTTGGAACTAAATGGTATTTAAGGTCCCTCCCAACCCAAACCATTCTGTGATTCTACGATACACTTTTCATTTAGTAAGGACAAAAAAAAAAGGTTAAAAAAATTGATTTACTCATTTTTCATACTAAAGAACAGACTGAATTCCATGCAATGTCTTGTACAGTCGCATTGGCTAGAAGCTCCAGCAATACTTAGCTAAGAGGAAAAAGAGGTGCACTCCACAGATGTTCATTAACACCTTCAGCTCCAATGGTGGCCACCCACTGCAGGTACAGCAGTAGAAGTCTGTTCTGCGGGTACCTGCAGGCCTTTATAAAGGGATTTTTGAACAGAAGAGTGTAAAAAGGGTTCCTCTGTCTTACTGCTTTAGCTCAGGCTTTCAGAGCGTGAGGCAGCAATTTTGCAGCTGTGCTAGAGGCAGCTCAGAGGGCACCAGGCATGTCCAGCTTTGAGCAGCTCACACACTGCAGTGCTGCTCTGACAAGAAATGGGCTTGGAAGTTGCATTTGCATCATCTAGATTTTCCTCTTTTGCCGGTGCACAAACAGCCCTTCCTCTCTCACAAGGCAGCACCTCCACAGAAAGATTTACAGCCACACAGTATTTGGGGGAGTTTTAACCATAAATACATATTTTGACAACTTTAAGCCCAGCCAGCTTGAAAATTCGGCTAAAGTGCTTTTAAGAAGTACTGCTGGTACATTATATATCATGTGGGGTTAGCTGAGACAAAGGTTTCCTTAACAGCACACTTCAGAAATTCTGTAAGATGGGTGCAGATTTAAAATATCTATTAGACTCCCCAATAATCTCACATGTGTAAATAACAGGAACAGCCACCGAGATTTTGAAGCAATTCCAGTATTAAACAAGATAAGCACCAAGACCACAGAAGATTTCTCAGCCACAAAGCTACACTGCTACAAGGACCTTCAAAGTCAGTTGTAACTCACTGTAGGAGCCAACAGGTAAAAGGACTGAGACAAAATGCAATAAGGAAGGTGTAAAAGAGGCAATACTTTTCTTGCGATAGCCCATGCCTTGCTTTATACAAATCCCTGACCTGCTAAAGTAGACTTGTTTACACACTGAAGTATAGGGCTTCATTTTTTCACACACAATAAAAGTTTCGACTAATTTGTATACTTGTGATCTCAATTTTAGCCTCCAGGGGTTGGGGTTGGGAAGTATGTTTTTTACTGCTTCTATTTCCTTTGTTACTTCATACCTCTCCTTTTTAATAACCTTGATCACAGTGACCCCAGGTGGCAGAGACAACCACGGCTGCTCTCAGAAGCTGAGGCAGGCCTTCAGATTTCATCAGGATGCTGAGAAGTCCCTGTGCCCCAACCCAGAGTCTCCAGAATCAGACCAGGACAGCTCAGATGCTGCCATGGGACTGGAGAGGGCTCATTCCAAGCAGGTCAATAAAAGTCCCTATGGGACAGAGCCATCAAAGGTTTAATCTCAGAACCTCCACTCCCCACTGATCCATGGATGTCTCCCTAACAAGTCTTCAACTTTGCTTGAGCCCAGCAGCACAAATATCTGTATCTGGGCTAGTTCAGGCTGCTGAGAGGCCCAGTGAGGGACCTGGCACAGCCAGGCAGCTGCTCTGCCCCAGCTCACAGTCCTGTATTACCAGCTTGCTCTGCAGACATGCCCAAGGTTGCTTATCAAAACGAGACACAGACCTAGATATGACAAAAAAATTAAGTATTTTCCAACGCCTTGATTTTAATAGAACTTAGGCACCCTAATACCTTTCTCCAAGCCTCATCTGTCCCACTTTGCTGCTCCAACTGCCTCAACAGCTCACTGGTTTTTCTTTATACTGCCTGGAAAAACGTCAGCTGTGAGAAGTTTGCATTTTGTGACCCATGAGGTGAGACAGCACAAACAAAAGCACTACCAATGCAATATACAAAACTAACAGTGGCCAGGCAACTCCCAGTAGCTCTTCCATCTTTAAAAACCTGTGTTATTTCACAGCAGAAGGGATCAGGGAGTCATCTCTGTTCTGGTGAGAACCACACCACAGCCAGAGCACTGGTAAGGCTTTGCTCAGAGCCTGCACTCCAGAAGAGAGGAGTGAGCTTTAGAGCTGCTGCAAACAAATTAATTTAAGTACAAATCGAAACTTTTCAAGCTGCTCACCAGAAGAAAAGTCCAACTCACCAGAACAAAATGTCCAACATTATTTATTGCGTGGTTCTTGAATTTATATCAATTAGCCATCATGTACAACACTAATTTTAACTTTACATGTGTGAATTTTAATCTTGAGCCAAAACAGTTCTGAGGGAAGGAAGGACAGGGCACACCAATGCCTGTCCAATGTGGTTGCTCACTGATTGCTGCTGAAGAGCTTCCTAATGGCAATGAAACTATCCTGCCATTGCCAGAGGGTGTCACTACGGGACTGGGACAAAGCAACAAAACAAATAGATATAAACAAGAAATGTGGAGAAACCTATCAGAAATAAGCTCTATGTAACCATCACACGAGTTGTTCATCATCTCACCTGTGGGCTTTCAGAACGTGGTTCTGGAGTCTGGGTACAACATCACTCTGTGTTTTCTTTTTTTTCCTGTATCTCTGGTGCTCCATACTCATTTCTAACACTTAGCCTTCAAAGGAAGAAAGGAGCTACCTCTTAGAGTTGTTTGCAGAATGTCTGTTGTTCCCACACAATTTCACCTTATTTTCCACGAAAGCATCCTTTGAAAATGAAACTATTCCAAAGGCACATCGTTCACATTCACAATAAACTTATTTGTAAGGCACCTGTTTCCACAGCAAGTTGCTCCCTGCAAAAGAAATCTAAATCTTCTGACATAATGACATATAGCCCAGGTAATTAAAAAGAGCCAAACTGAGCATGGTAAAGTGATCTTGAGTGCTGAATTTGGTAAAAATCCTAAACCAGAAGAGGAAGCAAGTCAAAGAGCCAAAGAGCACAGTAAATGAAAGCACTCAGAAGCCTGTAAAAAAAACCCCTGCAATATAAAGAAGATCCCAAGGTGCACCAAATTAGTAGCTTTACTGTCTTTGTAGTTTAAATGCAATTTACTTATTACCAGCAAATGGCAGGAGACAAATGACCATGAGCCTATATTAATTTGGTATATGATGGCCAAGAAACTTGATAGATGTTGGGATGTATGAAGAGCTCGATCAGGACGTGCGTGTGAGGGATCAGGCATTGCAGAGTGTTGGTAGCTGCTGCTCTGAATGTGGCTGTCGGTGTCAGAGGGTGGGGTGACTGTGAAAAAAGGGAGCATTAAGTCCCAGATTCCACAACACGCTGCTGGAGCAACTGAGCAGCTTCATTTCAGCTCTATTTTGATACCAGGGTGAACTGACTGATGCTGCTGAGGACAGTTTTGATTAGGAAGGGCTGCTCCTGCAAAGTGTTCCAGAGCTCTTGTCAACCTGTCAAGGAATCAAACCTTCTGCTCTAATAATAGAACAATAATTTAATATTCTTGGAAATAAGTTCTAGTCAAAGCACAGGATTTAATAAATAAGAGAAGAAATGTGACACATTTCATACCATTAAAGAACAGTAGGTAAACTTGGACGAAACGCAATCTTTCACTATTTTAAACCAAGTTCCTAAAAGCAAAGGAAAATCTGCGTGGATGTTGTAACCACATTGCAGAAAGCAGCTGTATGAGGAACATGGGTCAACTGCAGTGATTAAACTGTCAGGACATGAAATCAGGGCACTGCTACAGTATTTTAATATAGCAAATCCAGTCTATCATGGTGAAGGTTCAGTTGGCTCTTCTGGGAATTATTAGGATGTCAAAAGGCTGAAGTCTATTTCTGGATACTGAAAAGTAAGTCCCATTCACCTCATACAATAATGATGTGCCTCTGTTAGGGAAAAGAAGAGCAAGCAACTCAAAGGTAGCAGCAAAGTTTCCTTAAAAGTCTTTTCAACAAAGAGTAATATAAGAAGAAAAAATTCAGAATACATGTAAATCTCTTGTTTTGTTTCTCTTGTTTCTACCTGACTTTCATGACAAATAGATCTCCCAGACTATCAGACAGACAAAAAATACAAAGATGTGGAAAACAGAGCTGGAATTTGGCTTAATGACAGCAGACTTGGTCTTTCATTGCAAATGCAGAGAGGGATGTCAGGAGGTCTAACCTTATGTGGACCTTGTAGTAACTGTAAATATTTAAGACTATCAGGACAGAAAAATGCTTTTCTAATAATGAGAATTAAAGCTCTAGACTGAGCAGTTTATTCTGCTTACCTCAATTATCACATCTGGAAAATTATTCAATTCATGTCTCAGCCTTTACTCTAGGACATTCACTCACATGAGCAAAGAACTTTCAGATCCTCTGGGGTCATGGTACAAATCTATTTTTTTCCCATGGTCATATCCACAAACAGAAGAATACACTAAGCTTGATCCTGCAAAGAGTGATGATAATTGCCAATGTTTTAGTTACTTAGACGGTGCAGGATCAGGACCTAGGAGTGCAGGGCACAAGAAAACAGGTTAGATGTGACCAGGAAAAGAGTTTTTGTAAGAAGCCATCACCGTGTACTGCTGGGAAATACTGAAGAAAATGGCTTAGGAACAAGCTGGAGCCAGCATGGCTGTTTGGGCAAGAAAACAGAATGTTCAGTGCTGAGACACTTGTGTTCAGTGCTGGGCACTGGACCCACGGTCGGGGCAGCAGAGCTCCTCACCCAGTGGAGCTCTGGGTGCTGCTCACTGGGTGCTTCACCCTCTCCATCGGCAGCAAGATGAGCCATGCTGTGCACAGCTTTCCTGACACCATCCAACACCAGCTACAAAATCGCAGAGGCTCCTAAATAAAACCCCATCCTTCGTAACTGAACTAAAACAATAGCCTAGCAAGAGTCCCAGTATGTGCCTGTTTTCAGACATCCAAAAATCAGTCGGGCTCCAAGTTGTAAGAGCTTGGCTTTCAGGAGGACCGATGTCATACAAGTGTTTTGTTCACAAGAGATGGCTGCTGACTCTTCATTAAGTGAAATAAATTTTCATGTCATCACATTTTGCCATCTTTAAAAAAAAACCCTTACAATATTCTGGAGCACTTGAGAAAGTACTGCAAGAACCAGCAAGAGCAGAGAGCCAAGTTTGATCTGAAGGTTTCAAGCAATGGAAAAATCTGCCACATCCCAAGCTAATTTAAATTATGGATCAGTTCCCTGATTACTCTAAAAAGAAAAACGAAACTTTTCCAGTCTGAATGTGCCCAACTTCAGCCACCAGCTTTTGGATCTCACATGGATCTAACACGCATCTGTTAGAGACCGTCGCTATCACTTACCTTTCCCTCACAGATATGATAAGTTCACCTTCGTTCTGCTTCATTAAACTAAATACAGTCTGCACACACAAAACTGGGAAGATGCTGAGTGCCTTAAAATAGCATCTGATGTTGTTTTTTGGATATGCACTCATATATTTTCATTTTAATGCACCACACAGAGAAGCACATTATACTTTTCTAATGCAAATTTCAGCTGTCAACAAGCATGTCTTTGGATGATTTATAAATCAGGACTTGAATAAATACAAAAAACCCAAAATCCCTACAAAGAAAGTGATAGTTTGGGTGGAGGGGTTGTTTGGGATTTTTTTTTTTTCCTGAAAGGAAAAAGCAAATTGAAAACTGTCTTCGTTTGAAGAAAACCCAGTTTCTTTTTCTGCCTTCTTTATAAGAGAGGAGCAGAAAGAAAAGGAATCTGGTGGTGCCAAAGGGTTAAAGTATCCCATTTCGGGCAGTCTGAATATCTGAATTTAGCAGCTGACAGTGCATGGTGTGTCAGTCTCTTACAGCTGTTCCAGTTGATTCAAAGACCATCTTTGTTTCTCGAAATCTTAGCAACTGTTACTTTTTTCCGAAGACAATGATAGACCAGCTGTTACCTCACAAGATGCGATGTACTTCAGGTCAAAGTCTTTAGTAAGGAACTTGTAAAACAAGAAATAAATCATTGTTTGGGTTTGTCAGGGTTTTTTTCATTAAAAGAGAGTTAGCAGCCTAACAGTCAAATAACTTACACTTGGTATTCCCATTAAGTGCAGCGGAATGACAGAGAAATTTCATCTGGTTGTCGAGCTGAATTCTCTCTTTCTATGCAGAAAAAAAATCCCACCACTAAATCTTGCAGTATTATAGGATATTTTTTTGCTCGAAGGCCAGTTGCTGCCTTTCCAAACACGGTGTTACCAAGCAGATGTCACCTCATCATGGAAATGCACAGGTCCAACCATTCAGAACCCAAGGTGGGGATATTCAAGAGAACCTTGTGGGAGCTAAACATTCACTTCCCACTATATATCAATCTGTGGGAAGCTTAAGTTCCTTTAAGCTCTTTGAACATCCTCCTCTAAACGCGTAATGAAGCAACTGAATCCTGGAGCTGATCCTCCAGTACCGGTTCTGGTCACACCCACTTGAAGGCACACAGGCTTTCAAAGCCGTGCAAGGCTGCAGCATCAGTCACCTAATGAAGACTCGTGAGAGCAGGAGTAACTGTTGACAGGTTACCTACAACCCTTCTGTGGGGGGTGAAAGAAAGGAAGCAGCAATTTAAAGAGCTTTAGTTGAAATAAACCCTTTTTCCTCCCTGCACAAAGACAAATTACTGCTTCCAGCTGCTCTGATGCAGAAGACAAAGACTTGCTGAGAAGAGTGGACGTTCTTTTATTCAACCTTTGTGTTTAATTCTGGAAAGCCTCAGCACTGAGTAATGTATTTGCAGAGCCACTGCCAGCTAATTGTTGTGTAAAGAAGCACACAAAGGCACGGTCATATATACTGCAGTGGTAGAAAAATTTTACAAGGCCTGTTAAATTCAGCAGTAGTCATAATTTTTCTGTTTTATATAGAGAGAGATAAGTTTAGACTCAAGATTGTTTCACGAGCATGCATGAATACTATTTGCCTCGGGCTATTTTTTCTAGATCTAAAAAGGATTTATGTAAATAACTTCTCTGCTTTAACTCTGTTTTTCAGAATGGGTGACATACTGCCCATATGCAAACCAGTGCTTTACGCAGAATTAAAAATAACCACCATTAGGCATGGCGCCACCAGTATTTGTGATGAAGAATATAAACTGTCTAACAAAACACTGAGGGTGAATCACAACCCCTAAAAAGCTACGAACTGACAGTATTTGTTTCTCGAGATAAAAATATCCATAAATACCAAACGTGTGTGCTTTTAGTTTTGTTTAAGAGGGTAACCTACCTACCAGGCCAAATACTGACATCACAACAACTACAGTCTGCTGATCCTGTCAGGCTGTTGTAAGGGGATTGACACCAAAGCAGATACAATCTCCTGATGACTGCTGAGAGCACAGCTTTGCATAACTAATTTAAAGACCGCTGCCTGCAGGCACCACAATGGTAATTAAAGACAATAATTCTTGGACAAATGAGATGGATGTACTGGAAAATAAAGTCAGTGCTAAATTCACAGCTAATCCTTCAACGGAGAATTGGATCATTTATTTTCCAAACGGCTGGGCAACTCTACCTGGTTTCATTTCCATCTCTGCTGCCAGATTATTTTTTCTCCAAAATCCGTAATTTTTTTCTAGTTTAAGTAGTATTCCTCACTGGCAAGCCCCAATTCAGCAAGACTGAAAGTGCTTCCATTTACATACATGAATAGTTCCTTTGACATCCACAGCAAGTCGACGGGACAACTCACAGTTAAACAACACACTTAAACACCATGAGGAATCAAGGCCATAAGCAAGGCACAAAGAAAAGCTGGATTGCCAGGCAGTTTACCTGGAAAATGCCTTGGTGTTACCCAAAGAAGAAAAGCTTTGTTTAGCGTGCCTTGGTAGATTTGAGTTTCCACTTTTTGGTTCTTTACAAGTAGAATTCACAGGACAGGCCAATCATCCAATACCATCGATGATCAGGAAAAAATCTCCCACACAGTGTGGTTTTGCACCAGTTTCTTCAGTACCAAACCTGCTACATGTGCATCATGTAACTTGCATATTCCCACCTCCTCTGCCCCCAAGTTACCACTGTCTGCTGACAATCTCTTAAATTCCTGCCCAGGTGGGGCACTCACGCCTTTACAAACCTTCCTAGGATGGCTCAGCACAACTCTGGGATCATGCTGCATCTCCTCTCTCTCTTGCTATTCCCGAAAAGCAAGGTGAAGAATCCTGTCCAACTCGAGTCACAAAAAATCCTAATGTAACTCAAGGAAGCCATGTTATGGATCAACAAAGCCCTCAGTCCCCACTCTGCCACGCCTCGTTGTGCAATTTCTTTCTCATCTCTTATTCTTTGTTTATATCTCATCTTCCGAGTGGTTTAGCTTGACATCCCCGGCATTCTTGGCAAGGCTCATTGAAGAGGTATCCACACATCTATTTCCATCCTCTGGCCTTGTCCAGTGACTAGTAAGGGAAATTAGGGTGCAGTTTTGCTATTATTCAGTTCGATTTGGGCCCCTGCTGCTGCCCAAAGGGGAGGTCCTGCCCAGCCCACTCCTTCCTTCCACTTGCCAAAACATTTTGGCAGCCAGGCACAGGGTGGGGGGAAGGACCTGCCCTGACTGAAAATAACCCTGCAGGGGAGGATCCCTTTTCAGAGAGCTGCTCTGGCTCACCTGGCCATGAGAGCAACAGGAACATCCAACCAAGGATGGTTGGCACTTTGGCACTCACTTTACAGAAATATCCTTTGGTGCCAGCTTAGAATTCAGCTTAAATCACTGGTGAAACCATACCCTGAGTTTTCTGAGGCGTTTTGAGCACCAAACTTAAGACACCTACAGCAGTCAAAGTAAATATCCCCCCTTAACATCCATATGTGCTCAGCACAACATGTGGGGGTACAGAAATACTATCTCCAGTAGCATGGGAAGGGAACTTTTCTTGCATTGTTCTGCACACCGTAGGCATATATGAAGCACAGGCAGAAGTTAAATCTGTGTTTGTTCCTTAACAAAAGAGTTGAGTTACAAATGCAAGGAAAACACAGGATGTGTAATGAATATGTCATAGCTGTGGCATCCTGTTTCTGAAATATCTTGCTCTTGAATGGTGCCGTCTTAAGTTTCTTCCACTTATATGAGGCTTTCCAGCTGGCCTGCAGCCAGTGCTTTAATAAAACATGGTATTATGCAGAAGTGAATAAAGCTTATAGCAATAATAATGTCCTTGAAATTTGCTAATCACCAGAAGTTTCAAGAAGATTTCAATATGAGATCAACAAGACAGCAACTAAAATTCACTTGCTGGCTATGGAAAGCCACTTTTCTCATGATAAATTATGCCTGTACTGAAAGAAATCCCAAGTCATTACTGACCCAGATGAAAAGTGTGTTTTCTGAATTTGAAGACAATACCTTGCTGCAAAAAACTTTAGGATGTAAAATGATTGCAAATTGAAGAAACAGTCTGAGAAAATAAATATACTTACAATAAAGACGCAACAGCTAAGAATATTAGGGTAGGGGTGACCAACTGCATAAATACGTGGAGGATTCACAGCCAAAGTAGCACTTTTGCAGGAAAGGATCCACTCATTCCAGTGGTCACATCCTACGTAGGACTCGAAAATATCCCATCGCTGTGAAAAATTTAAGGAAACAAGCAAGACCTGGAGCAACTGGGGAGAGTTGAGGACAACAAAAATGGTAAATAGGTTGAGTAACCTGGTCTGCAAAGTGCCAATGTTCATCTTTACATCTCGGTCCTAACAAGCACAAATATTAAAAAACGTGCTTTATCCTCCCACCTTTGCCTTGCAGGGAACACACAAGAGTAAGTGCAACGCTGTGTACTGCTGAAATAAATACAGAAGTTTTGTCTTCAAGTTCATTTGTTGGTACTTTTTTTCTGCCTTTAGAAGAGCTCAACATTTTAGTAAAAGCATTAAATACCATTTTGTGCCTCTTGCTTTCAAGGCCGTTTCACACCATTATACTGTTCAAAGAAACCAATTTATTAATAATGCACGTAATAAAATACACAAAAGTATTCTGAAAGCTGTTGCAAGCCTCGCAGCTGCCTGTACATTAGTAATAAATGCTTCCAAAAATTACATTAGCTAGACATTTATCTACTCTCTTTACTCCTTGATGAACAAGTTTGAACACAGCATTTACACGTAGATATGGCAAACTTTTAACCTTTCCACTTCTTTATGTGGTCAGGAGGCCACTGAGCTTCTGTACAGGGTCTGACAGATGTGGCTCATGACGCAGAAGAGCAGATTGGCACTGGTGACATCCTGGAAGCAGGAAGGACACTCCTGCTGCTCTCAGCCCTGCTCTCTCCCTCACTGGTTATTTCAGTTATATCTCCTTCTCCTCCTTGGCAATCATCAGCTTTGGGTCCAGCCTCCATTCCCACAGGGGCTCACCTCTGAACTTCCTCACTGCCCCCCTCTCAGTGGCTGGCCCTGTCCAGTAGAGACACAACATCCTGTCAATGAAATGATGAAGAGTTACTTTTTATTTTTATCCACAGAAGAAAAATGAATAACTTCTTCCTCTTGGTTCTCCTTTACTATTCAACATCACGGCAGAGCCAAGTGGGTGTACTTGTATCCCAGCATTACATGATGAATGACAAAAAACCTTCGTAGCTACACTGCAGGGTTAGAAGAGATTAATCAGAAGAGGTTAGAAAAAGGTCACTCAGACTGGCCCCTTGTCACCAATTTTGACTTTACACACCATTTCACAACTAGGAGGCCTTAGAGGACGTTAATCTGCTGGATACCCAAGAGCGGGAGAGGAAATAGAAGGCTGCCAAGTTATGGGTGTAATTCTATCTGTGCATAGACAGAAATCCTCCAGTGGCTGCAGAGCCAGAGCAGCAGGGAGGCGGCGGCACCGCGCCGGCCTCGCCCACCTCGACCCCGTGCAAAACTCCCAGGCAGCACTGACTGAAAGAAGGGGGAAAGCTGATGCAAACTCTAAATCATCTTCAGAATGGGCCCGAATCATGAGATCTCATTAGAATCAGGGGGGATAAGACCAGCAAGGAGATTCCCTTCATCCAGCCAGCAGAATCTACAGCACAGGCCACGGGAGACAAACCGTGCATTCCTGGTTATTCGGATAAGAACAGCAGCTCCTTACAGCTAAAACCACATTCCCACTTCAGGTATGGGGTGTTTTGCCACTGGCTTGGAGAGAACCAGGACCTCACTCCAGAGTTTAACCAAGTCCCACGAGAAAACAGTGGAGTGCTGACACAGTGGTCCCACATTTGTGCAATACAACAGACTGCCACATCACTTTGCAGAGCTGCACTGTTCTTTGCAATATTAGCAACTCTTGAACATTTTGGCAAAAGCTGCTGATAATTAGCTCTGCTGCTTTTGGTACTGTTGCAGTTACATTTCCCTTTTATTGCACTTTTCAGTAGAATTTTACTCCAGAGACTCTGTGTGTGTGTAGGACATAGATGGCAGCCCCATTTGAAGCACGGCACTGGAAAAAATGTGATCTAAAATAAGACTTGAAGAAAAGTATTTCCAACACCAGCGCAAAAAGATACTTGTTTACCTTGACTTCAGCAGGGCTTCTCATGCAATCAACCCTTCATATGGAATATCTGACACAGAGATAATCTGCTACACTCTGCCTTTGTAAATAAGGGTTTAAGTTTCACAGCTGCCAAGCAGCAAGTGCAACACAAGTCAGAGCAGGCTAACACAAATATCTTTTCCAAGAAAGAAAAAATGTAAGAGTCATCCACTGCAAATGAGCAATTGCCAGTCCATCCCTCCCCCACCTGAACACCTCCTACATTTTGGTCAAACATTAATTTAGATGAAACAATGATAATATCTTCAGTGTAGAAAGCACTGAGGAAAACAAACACAAACCAATAAACACCAGCACTGCAGCACAGAAAATAAAATAACCTTACCTAGCTTTCCACCATTCCAAGAGCCCAGACGAAGTAATTTACCACTTACTTTACTGAACTACAGATGCACACTAAGAAGATGCAGACTGGAAGTGATGGCAATGGTATGCTCTGACTTGCTGACTTCTCCACACTTGACAAATGCAACCAGACAAGGGTGAGAGCATGATGTCAATTTATTCTTTCATTGCAATCTTGTCTGCAGAGCCGAATATGCATCCTTGTGCGAGCTCCTTTTCTTTTTCCCCATGTGAGCAATAGCCTGCTGTGCTCATCATGAGGCTCAAATGAAGCCCCTGGACACATCCCTGAGCAGGGAAGTGGTCTACACCTGAACATGCTCCAGCGTACAACCCAGGAGCTCCTAAATCTTTTGACAGCAGAGGCAGAATACACCTGGTCAAGCCATAGTTTGCAAAAGCAAAGAGTCTACAATGCACCTGCAGCACACACCAGGGAGCCTGCACAGGTCTCTTCGCTCCTAACACATATCCATGACAGGACAGAGGAAAATGGGACACCGGGAACGGATAGGAGAGACCGTGATCATGTTGTACAATCAGCACAGTGCAAGAAGAAGCACTGGTCCTTCAGTTTTTGTCTCTCACCCTACTTTGATATTACAGAAATGTCCTTTTTCCAGCCCTAAAACCTGCCCTTTCAGTGCCTGTCACATCAGCGTGCTGCCAGTATAACCAGGATTTACAGCAGTTCTGTACAAGAATTCTTCTCTGTGGGTGAAAAAGCTAGAAGAAATGTGCAAAGTTCATCCTCTTCCAATTACTCCAGAAATCTGCACGTTAACATGATATCATTAAGACTGCAAAGTAATTAAACTGTGTAAACATCTGCAAGAGGGAGCAAAATTTGCACACTTGGAATGTGCTTTGGCTGCAAGTGTTTGAGTAGCCCCACTGAAGGACTGTGCTGCTGATGTTCTGCCAGATCTAAAATCGTCAGCACGGACAAAGTTTTTGTCCTTTCTAACCACAGAAGCACAGAAAAGTGGGGTTGGTGAGGAGTTCCTGACCTCACTGAGCCTTATCTGCTGCAAGGCAGGACTGATGCTTGTCATTCCTGGCAGACCACAGTCTAATCTGTCCTTAAAGGCCTCAAGTGGTGGAGACTACAACCTACCCAAGCAGTCAGAGACCTCTTCTTGGATCTGACTTGACTCTCTCCTACTGCACTTTAAATTTGTTGTTCTTTACCCTCTGGCCCACAGAGCAGTTTATCCCTCATATAGCCTTATTCACATGCAATTATAAGCTATTATTGCATCCCTCTGCCCCAACTTTTATTCTGCAGGCCAACCCATCCCATTCTTTCTTCAGAAGTGGTGTTATCGAGGTTTGTGATCGTCCCACCACTCTTCCATGAACTTCCTCCAACTGTTTATCCTTGAAGTGCAGTGCCCAAACGGGACACTGTGTTCCAGCTGAAATCTTTCCAACACTGGGACATCTTGCATGTTCTGTTTAGTTACCCCAGTAAAACATTAGTATTTTCAAAAAAAGCTTGACATCAGTGACTGTTATTCAGACCATGAGTCACAATAAGCTCCATGTAGTTTTTCAAGGAACTACCAAAACTGCAAAACTGTCTTGTAGTTACAGAGGTGTTCCTCCTGCCTAGGGAATACTTCTCTGCACTTGGCTCGGTGTCAATCCGTCCTGCTTTTACTAGAACATTCCTTCAACCTGTCAGCCTAATTCTGAGTTCTGCCCTTGTCTCCCAGTGTTTTAGCAGCACTTCCCATCTCCATATCAGCTAAAAATTCAACACTCATGGTCTGTTCCACCGAGGCTACTAATGACAATAATGATGAAAAGCAGAACAACCCCTTCAGTTTACCTTTCCATTGGAATGATGGACCAGTGACAACTGCTGTTTGGTGTAATTCCATCAGTTTTGCACAGATCCCACACTGGTTTCACTGGAGACACACTTCCCTGGATTTTTTTATGAAACCATCATAAACATTAATGTCACAAACGTTACTGGAAGTTGAGCTGTTTGGCCTCCTTTGTGCCTTCCCCAGCTGTACCACTTGCTATCAGTTCTGGAAAGGCATTTTCAAGTCTTTAAAAGTCACACTGGCTGTTACTGAACTCCTTGGTCTCCTTCAGGTGCTTATACATAATTTGTTTGTTCCAGTCTTTCCAGGAACAAAATAAATTACCTGTCATTCTCTTCTATCTCTCTACAGACATTGTGCTTTTTCTTTCCCACTCATTCAGCACTTGACCTGTCTTCCCTGAGTTTCAGAAGTAATGACAAAAGCTTCTGAGATTGCTTTAGCTAATTAAGTAGTCTAGAATAAAGTTTATCAGGCCCACCTGTTCTGAAAATATTAAATATGTCTGAATGCATTCTAACCTGTTCTTGCCCTTTTTTAGCTTGTGATTTTATGCTCTGCCATAATACCATGAGCATGTTTGAGGGTGAATCTAGTGTGACTCAAACACATCAGTGAGAGCAGTTCTGAACCCTGAGTTGAAATTTAATCTTATTTCTTGTCCTCACACCAAGCTATGGATTCCCTTAAATCATAAAGCACCTCATACCTTCGTTCGTTGTCATCAAGATGAGCAAAGAGCACATTCTTGGAGATGGCCTTAGCCAGAGCAGTCATGGTTTTATAGTCCTTTGGAATAACCTGCAGAGAAGAGAATGAAGGGCAATTACATGCCTGGTTGTATTTCTTCACAAATCGTGAAATCTACAGAAAATCCCACTATTCAGAGAATGGACACAATTTTATTTCAGGCACTGAGACAGGATTAGGCTATAATATAAAGCCACTAAGGAAGTAATAAATTACAGTTTTGATAATGTGAGGATAAGAATTTTTGTTCTCAAAATGACACTCAGAAAGGAAATATAAAATCAGGGATGACTGGGGAGAAGGATATCCATAAAATACTATAATTAGCAGGTACTGGCAGCTGTGTAGCCTCCTTTCAAATCTCTGGGACTGAGGAAAATGTATTTTATATTCCTCTTCCCTCCAAACAACATCAGAAGCAACCTACTTTTAAAACTGTGGAAATAGCAACATTTCTTTAGGAAAAAGGTAAAAATGTGTTGACTACACCATATTTTTCAGTGCTGGCTGTGGTATAAGGAACCAAGCTCCTGATAGGCCTACTTGAGTCAAAATCCTGTGCCTTGGCTTCATGGCAAACAAGAAGAATTTGCATTTGAGAATGAAGAGGTCTTTAGTTGTCAGTTGGAGAGATGCTAAAAGTCCTGTTGTGCATGAATTTGCTCTAAATAAAAGTTGAAATTCAGGAGTATTTGCACTTTGGAAAGTTAGGCTTTCCATTTTGGTAAGCATTTAGGTAAGATATCAATAGATAATGTATCTCTGTATTTGCCAAGTATCTTCTTCTACCAGTCAGAGACTCCAAGATTAGGAGAGACACAAGAAATTTGTAACAAAATTATGACCTGTCAAAGCTATTCATTGCTTTTAGTAATGTGATTTTCCTTAATAGTTTCATTGTAACAGGATGGAATCAAGCATAGCAGAAGTTTTAAACGTTAAATAAACCTTACTCAACCTGAAAATCAACATCTGTTAGTCTTTCAATTACTGCACAATAAAGGTCTGATAAGGGGCATTTACCTTTCACATTTTCTTATAACAGAAATGGTGTATCTGTCTGTCTTAAGTTACTACATGTGTTGATGCGCAGGTGCTTTCCTTCCCTCATCGCAACCAAAAAAAGGATGTGTCAAAGGGCAAAGCTGATGTAGAACCAGCTCTCACAAAGAATTATCAACATTTATGTCACATTTATTTCATAGTGTTCAGGGAAACGCTGCACTGTGAAGATCTAAAGTTAAACTCTGGCCTCAGACCTCACTTGTATTGACTGCTGCAGTCATTAAATTACTCAAATGAAGTCTAGGGAAGTATACATGTACAAACTCCATGCTTGTATCAGAGTGAAACCTAATCTAATTTATCTAAAAGTTTAAATTTCTCAGTGTTAAACTCGGCCAGTATCTTATTCTTGGTTTTTACCCTATCAGAGGAACACTGGATTGAATTGCAGGCCTGAACCCTTGCTCTATTAAGAATACCCCAGCTGCTCAGCTTACTGCTGATGAGCCAAAAGGGTAAATAATCAGATCACGAAGACATTCAACTCCAACCTTTCTGGCTGATTATGAAATAGCACTGGCTAGCATTTATCAGTGTAAATTTGCAGCAGTGAAAGCCACAAGGCTTTGTGGGTTTGTTGGGGCAGGGACACAGAAAACACAGGAGAGATTCTATAGGTGTAACCAGGCATCTGACCAAATCAAATCCTGGCAAGAATCGCTTGACCAATTCTTACATCACTCTTCCAAATAATCACTGGAAGTTCTCTTCGAGCTGATAACTCTCTTTAGAGCAAGATTCCCGTTCTGTTAGTTGTTAACTGTGTTATGTCAGACGTGTTGACAAATACTGCTTTCTCTAGATCAAGGATGAACTAACCCTCCACAGAGATCTTTCCCAGAATGGAGCCATGCCATGTGCTTGCTCAAATCACAAAGCTAAATCTATTTTGATTTTCTCTCCAGGGATATAGCTCAATTCACTGCCTCTAGCACTACTCATGCTATAGCTCACCCCTTCAAGGGATCCTTCAAACTGGCTTTTGACCCAGATGTGTTTCTATCCAACACCTGAATTCAAGCCAGCGGTTCTGACTCCCATCTAAAATCCCATCTGTTTGCAATAGTCTAACACAACCTTTGCCTTCCTTTTTACCCTTTTAAATTTGTTTCATAATTTATCCTTTCAGTGTCTCCTTTCATTTCTGTATTCTAGAAAATCTGTCCCAAACACACATCCGTGGTATCCACCATGGGATTCGTTTGCTTATGGCAGAAGACAAAGCACTGACACAAATCCTCCCAGTGCTAGTTCTGTATTCCTTCCAGCACCTGTAGCTTTACAGGAAACTATCCCCTAAATTATTATTATTTAAGTTCAGTCAGTTCCTAGGAAATTAAAATCATAACAGGGCTAGTCACAGATCACACAGAATATGACCTGTATTGCTGCTTCTGGTTCTTGCCTACTCATGCTACTGTCAAGACTCACTGACATCACTGTTGAGAAATGAAAAAAGCAAAGTTTACTTCGGGTTCCATTATAGACATGAAAGAATTACTCAGGGGGGTGGGAAGGGATGTTTCCTTTGATTTTCAGAAGAGCCAGATGGAACTCATAATAAGCAGAAACAAATGTGATCTCTTCACAGAAGTTTTTTAGGGAAATATTGCAAAATGCACAGAAAGAAAAGCATTTTAAAGTAGCTTTTGAAGTATCACACAAGTTTTTAACAGTGCAGAGAATTCATTAACAGCTTGACCACAGTGCTGTTAAAATTTACCATAGACTTGCAAACATCATTTAACTGCCACAAGAATACTCTTACACACTTGTTCTTAGGATGAATGGCTCTCCTAATTCTTTTTTTCCTGGGACAGAAATCTCCAGAGCAGCCAGTGAACTTGTATCATAAGCAGATGAAAAAAGCACATCTGACTGCAAAGGCAAAAAGCATTCTGCCAAAAAGCAGTGACTGACAAAATGTATTCCCATAAAGAAAAAGCTCTTTGAGTTAAAGCTACTCCAGGCGTGCACAAAAGCACATTAGTAGCATCTGTCAACCTTATGAAATATATTTTGAGCCTGGCTCCCTAAACAAACATGACATATGCTATTGTAATGTCTCTCTTTTAATAACCTTTGAAAGCTTTAGCCAGTTTCAAAAAAAATTGCAGAATTATTAAGAGACATCAAAGATATAACATAGCTAGATACTTTTGTGAAAAAGGCAGTTAAAAAGAGAGATGCCCAAATCAGAGCTCCTAGTGAAGAAATTACCTAATTTGGGATTGGCATTTCTTCAAAGACAATGGTCACATAAAATCACCCAAGTGTGGTCAACAGACTTCCAAAATTCAGTGGGTTGAGTGGTACTCAATCAACAAGGGAAATATGTGCCTGAGTGGTCTAGGAAACCTAAATGACTTAGGTTCAAGAAAACTTGAGGCAGAACTGAGTTTTGGAAACAAAAATTTAAAAAAAAAAAAAAAAAAAAAGAAACAACAAACAAACAGGAAACGCAGAGATAGAAAAGCTGTCTTCCAATAATGTGAGGTTCTGACCAAGCTCAGAAGATGCTGAAGTCAGTGACTATCAAGGACATGGCTGAGAATTATTGACCCCGTCAGACAGGGAAACAGATGAGCAGCACATCTCAAAACGGAAGGAACAGCAGATGCTGAAATCCCATGGATGGGGAAAGCCCTCAGTCAAGGAGACAGCAAAAGAACTTGAGTGTGAAGATGGTCAGGCCCTGCTCATGCCAGCATGAAGACACCATCCTCCAGGCTGGCCCAGGAGTCCAAATCAGGGACAAAATCTGAGGCACTCGATCGTATTGTACAACTCAGAACCAGAGAGATGGCCCCACGTTACCTTCCTGACGTAGGAAACAGCATCTTCCTCGGTGTACACCTCTGCACTGACCCCCCCTCTCCTGCGCCGGGCCTTCACCACCGGGTTGGGAGGTGGAGGGGAAATCTCATCGTCGTGAGAATCCGACTGGGAGCTGGATTTCTGCCGAGCCAGTATTTGCTTGCATTCTTCCTGCAAGGCAAAAAGAGACAATAAAACATCTCTTACCCTCGGATGTAGTCAGTTTGCCCTTCTTTTATAACTATCAGCAACCCCTTCACTTCTATGTTTGGGTGGCTGTCAATTTGCACTGCTGAAAGAAAAGTACAAATTTAATGAGAGGAGCATTAACTGCAGTGTGTGTGCACGCATCATCACTCCAGGACCTGTTCAACTCTTCCTTCCACATCATGGCAGTGTATATAAAGTGCAGGCGTATCTGTGCAGATACTCCTGGCTGAGAAAGCAGAACAAACCTCTTTTGCTTACTCTCCAACATCACAGCTGCTATTTCCTCAGCTGGCTTGTGCATGTCGTTGTCTCTTGTACAGACAACTTGTCAGAAGTCACACACTGATGTATTAGATCGGTTTCTTCATCTTGCTCTGCTTTGCAAGCTTACTATCACCACAAACAACAGAGATGCTCCCTACTCCAGAATTTCTGCCATACATCTGATTTATAATCAGTGGGACTCCTTCCAAGCAAATAAGATCCAAGGTAGGCTCCAGAGGACTATGAAAGATGATGGCTGGCCTAGCACCAGCTGGCCAATAGGGAAGTTATTCTCCAAATTTCATGCTTGTGGAACAGAGAGTAAAATAGGAAGGAGAATCCCTGAAGAGAGAGCAACAAAAGTAGGAAACAGTACAGAAAACCTTCAAGAAAGGAGGTCAGAGTTGCAAAACTGTCAATTCATACACTGAATTTGACTTCCAAAGGATAGAGACAAACCAGAGTACCCATAATTATAGTATATTCCCAGAGCCCCACATCCTATCCCTCAGCTTCCTGGGGTGGGAGGGAAAGCACAAAGGAGTAAAATTCCCTTTGCATCACCCATGTCCGTCAGCCAAAAGAACCAGAGCCTGTCTGCTCAGACCCAGGCCTCCTTCCCACCCCAGCACCCCTCAGCCACAGCATACCACACTGCCTCTGCTGCTTCACCAGAGCCTTCTGGGCTGGCTCTTCCCAACCTTCACTGATCCTGCCCAAAGGCAGGGGAGAGCTGGACATGGGGTGGACCGTATGTTCTGTTCCCTGGCACAGGAACTGGAGGGCATGAGCAGGAGCGACACAGGCACTGTAAGAAGGCAAGCTGGCTGGTGCAGCAGTAGCCCAGTGTTTTATCTGCTGTCATCTCCCCTGTGTAGGCAAACCCCACAGCCTGGGAGCCCCAGTGTTATGCTGAGGGATGTACACGTGGCCATCACCCCACAACTCCCTACACAACCCCGGTATTTTTCAGACAACTCAGCTCAGCAGCACTGCAGGCTACCCAAAAGAAAACACAGCAACGCTGAGCTCCCTGCGCACCCCATAACCCAACATTCCTCCCACAGGGATGCCAGAACCTGGCCCCTGTCCTACAGGAAATTTCCAGTGGGACGTTCCATTCAGAGCTAGGACATCAGTTGGTGGAGGAGGGAGCATCTGGGAGCACCAGCACGAGTGGCAGATCACCAACATCACCAGCTGGTCTCGCTGACAGAGGAAGTGAGTTATCCACAGCTCATCAGGTATGGCAGCAGGAAAGGGCACTACAGAAAACTGGCACAAGCTCACAGCTTCTAAGCTTGCAAGAAAAATGAATGATTAATATATGTTTTGCCATTGATGTTTACATCAAATCCAGTCATGTCACTTGTCTTTTCTGGTCTTATTCCAGTTTCTTCCCATACCATCCCTGACACTGCCCTTCTCATTTACCTCGGACACCAGTCTTTGATGCACTATTGCTACTTGAAAAAAATAACTGAATAGTATTTCCCATGCTGCATGACTCGAAGTAACAAGTCACACATTCTTGTTTTGAAGAAGGCACTACTGAAATATTAGGGACAAGCTCAGAGATAAAATGTAGAAGCTGGCTAAAGATCTGACTTTTCAAGATCCTCACCTGCCTCAAGAAGCGCCAAGTTCTTTCTGAGATCAGTTGGGTTTTAAATTTGGTTTACAACCCCAAAACTCCCAGGCTACAATACAGTTGATCTCAGAGATGTAACCAAAAAAACAGAATTTCAGAACTATTAAATCCTTACTGAAACATTTTCATTTCACATTCAAATTTCAAATAACAGCACTAGATATGTAAAAAATGACTCAGCTAGATTTTCCTATTGTGTAAGAACTGCAAATCCTATTTCAGCATACTCATCAACTTCTTCCCTACTCCTCTGTGTCTCAAGATTCCTTAACTACAACCTAGCAAAATATTCCAAATACAAATGTGTGCTACATATTATAATTATATTTAATATCTAGTGTTTAAAAACAAAAGATATGACTGAAGAATTTCAAATAACATTACTGACTATTGCAGTTTATGCGTCTCTGACAGTGCCAATGGTCTCTGATTATATTAAATGAACACAACCAAATGCACCTTCTTCATGGGCTAAACTGAAAGGTAGTGAAGACCTTTCTGAAGAGTGGCAGCTGAAATTTAACTAAAAGGCAAGTACAACAAGAGGGCAGTCAGGTGACTAATGGTGTGCAGCACTTACACAGTTCTTTTATACACTACATATTTACTCAGAGAGAAGAGTAGTAGTTTGCCACATTTGAATATAAAATACACTCTTCTTTTTCAGTACACATTGCATAAAAGCCACTTCCAAGGAATTAACAAATAATATCTCCCCTGCCCCAGCACAGATTTATATACAAAAGAAAGCTCAGTGAGATAACATTAATACTACAAAGCATGCTCTCAAGCTCAAATACTTTTAGAAGCCAAAAAGATATTAAAGGATTATAAAAGTGAGTTACGGTGTGATTCATTTTAAAAGGAAGTCTCTTCACTACAAACTCCTTTTATATAAACAGCAGGCAGTTGGCTGGCTGGCTTTTCCATACGCCGCTATTTGTAGGCTGGGAAGGATCCCCATTCCTGAACTTTGCCTTTTGGAAATAAAAGCATTTGCCCTGTCCCGGGCTGAGCTTTCAGAGAGACGTCTTCCACATATCCTGGGGTGAAACTGCACAAATGCAGCAAATGTCTGAAAGGAGGAATGAACTGTCTCAAGAAGAGTTCTTCAAACACTGATCTTCAGACACGGCTTGATGTGAATCCCTGTGCAGAATTCAGTTTCAAGTAAACAGCTCATCATCTTTTGTTGTCATGACAACAAGTGATATCTCTCTCTCTTTGGATGGCACTGATAATTCATAACCATATTGCCCAGTTATGTCCACTTTCAAATGAGAAAACACATGGAAGACACAACTGCAAGACAGTGTAACTGCCTTTGATCATTGCCTCAAACTGAAAGAAGAACCAATAAATACAATTGCAGTGACCAATTTATCTTTTGAATGTCCACTTTCAGCTACAAGAGGCTGAGGTATAAACCACAGGAATGTAGCATATTGTCCTCAGCATCTTTCCCAGATAATGTTTCCAGGAGTTTTCAGTGAGTTTAAGCACTGCAAGTGAAGCAGCCACAATGCTGAGACAGTTTTTAGGTTTACCCTTCCTTTCAGACCACCGCTGAAGAGCACACCCCCTTCCTGAGCCAGAAGCTTTCTTCTCTATCAGCTGGAGCATTTCTAAACAGAAATCCACCTCCCCCCCCTACTCCCTCCTTTCAGGCTTTGTCACTACCTGAGAACTCAGATGAGGATGGGAATGAGATGAAGGAAGGAAAGCACCTGAGGAGGCTCCAATCACTGTGCAGCCTTACAACGACATCCCAAGAAGGCTTTTAAAAACAAGTCAGACATTTGATATCAAAGCTCAGTATCTCTGCTCTGCTTCCTACAATGTATTCATTCCATTCAAAAGCAACACCACCAAGTACACTCTAAATGATTTTTTTTTCTCCTCAAGCACATTCATAAATTTTTCTGACTGACAGACCTGGATTATTCACAGAAGATGTGCAGGAAAGTTCACGCACAGGTAACTCATCTCCCTTTGCACTGGAATTGACCAAGAGGAGATGTTCTCAGTCCAGGGGGGTTTCTAACACCCCTCACCACTCCTTGAGGCTGATGATTTATAGCAACCAATAAAGGCCAAAGGCAAAGTACTTCGCTTTGCTGGAAGCACAGGACTGACTGATGCCATCACTAAAAGCAGGAAAAAGCTGGGAGATCTTAATGTTCTTTCCAGTCTTATCTTTGCCGGGACTGACAATCTTTATGATCATTCAGCCTTAGAGTCACACGATCCCGACTATTGTTGAACTGCCTTCCCCCTGGTACATGCTACCCTTTCTTCTGCAGCACTTCTCAGAAATACCTTTAACATCCTCCACTTACTATCCTACCGAGGTATTTACCCATTCCACAGTTATCCTCCACTTTGATTACTATTTCTGCATCCTCCAGGGCCTCTCTGCACCTCAGCTTATTCCCAATTTCCAGTCTAGGCAAATTTCTCCTGCCGAAAATCCACCTACTCTGATGACACTCCAACTGCATCGCTGACCTTCCTCAGACCCTTTACTGCCATTGTTTTACCTCCCGCAACTTGTTCACACTTCTTGTCTTCCTCCCCACCGGTGTCTTCAGCATCTCAACCCATCACCACCTCTCCCCTACTTTCTTACATACGCCTCACAGCAAAGTGAGAGGTGATGTTACAAAACACAGACCCTATTTTTGATACTTAAAGGCTTATATAATCAAAGAGAGTCATAGCCAACACTTCTGTTTCTTAAAACTCAGCCAAATAACAATGTATGCACGCATAGCTTGTGTAAGAAAGTGGATTAAGTAACCTGATGAATGTAAAACAGGGGAGCTTGAGATGTGAAACAAAGGAGGTTTCTAGGCAGAATTCCCTCTCTGTTCCATCACTGCACTCTGTTTTTGTTAGGTTTTGACTTTGAGACTGGGAAAGCTACTCACATTTGTTGACACACAAAGTAACCAGGGAGCTCAGCTCTAATATGCTCCACACAAGCCCGTAAGAGCATGGGTTTGCTTAGAACTAATTTCATTTCTTAGGAAAAAGCTTTTTCTCTTTCTGCTCTCATTCCCTTCATCCTCAACCCTTCCCTAAGCCTCTTGCATGCAGGAAAGTTTGCCTGAGGGGGTTTTAAAAATTCAACTCATTTTCCTTTACCTCTTCCAGGAAAACTGCCACCTCTCACAACACTGCCTGGGGCTGACTCTGGCAATCACAGAAGTCCCACCTGAGCTGGTTTTCATCCAGCTCTTCCCAGTACTGATATCAACGGAGAGGCAGCAGCAGAGGCTGGACAAGCCTGCTCGGAACTGCAGTCACACAGCGAGGGCACCCGGTGCTCTCACTGTTGTTTCTATCAGCATCTCAGGTATGTTCCTGCATGCTTCACCAACGAGAGACCACCCAGCTGCTTTGCAGGCTTGGAACAATACAGAAATATTTGTCTTTTTAGGCTTTATAAAACTGCTCCATTGATGCATTTTTTCTATAGTTTCTTCTCCGTGTCATTTTGCTTCAAATCGGCAACGTCTCCCCAGCTTATCTGAAAGGAATGAGTTATACTTTGCATGATAATAACTTTAAGAATAAGTTTCATTGGTTAAAATAGGTTCTGGTGGAAATTACTGATTGAAGAACTGCTTTCTGTGATAAAATATAAATACTAGGAGAGAACACTGTTGCAGAAGAAAATCCTGGTACACAATTTTGATGCTGGAACACCTTTGGTTCTGAAACTCTCTACGGCAAGTAAATAAAGTGCATTTTACTAACAGAGGGTGCATTTGAGGTTTGTTACACACTTTCTGTCCGAGGCCAGCTCCCGGCAGAGCCTTGTGCAGTCCCGCCCGGTGCCGCCAGCTGGGGCCGCGCGGGGCAGCGCCTTTTGCGTTATTTAATCGCGGGTTCTTGAGTTCAGGTTTTCCTGAAATTCCCTTTCCGATGGTACCGTATCAGCCTGGATCCATAAGAACACTGCCGATCTACAGACTGTGATTTCATCGGAGCAAGGCAGTGTTTTCTGAGGGCAACAGAAGGGATCTGGAGGGAGCTCAGGTCGAGAAGGTACCAGCAAAGCCCAGCTCAGCCAGCACTGCCCTGCTCTGAAATACCCTCCTGCAAACGGCTTCAGCAAAGCCTAAGCACATCCTGCAGGTTCCTGCTGTTTCCTCTTCTTTTGTGCCATTTTCTTCATTAGTTCTACTCTTTATTCTAATTCTCTGCTACGGAACAGTCGAGCTTAGCCCAGCAACACAGCTCCACCTTTGATCACATAATCGTGGCTCTAAACAGCCTGACACGATGAAATTTTTGCAGTCTCAGTATGGCTAAAAATACCAAGTGTTGCCTGTAATTTCTCAGTAATTAACTTTTTCACATGAAGCAAGAACCAGAGATAAGATATGGGTTCCCTCTTTTTTCTGCTATGCCTTCTTTAGTCCTCAGGTAAACAGGACTTAATTACAGCTGTTAAAATAATGCCATGGTTTCTTAGCTAACATCTATTCCCTCACTCCAAAAAAACCCAACTACAGTCCCTAAGGGAAAGGTTTTCCTCACCCCATCCACCAAGATCTACATAGTCACAGGGAAACATAAAACAAATTGTTCAAAGGAAATATCACAGGTTTTAAAATCTGAAGTACCTAAAATGTTTTCAGCTATTTTCCGTGCTCAAGGGCATGGTATAGATTTTCACGAAGTAACCGTTAATGTGATCAGAGTAGATGTCATCTTGAAGTCCATAGGTCACAGCATATAAAAGTGACTTGCAAACTTCAGAATGTAGAAACCTAGGCTGATTCCCAGCAATTACTGGCAGCTTAAGCAGGTCCTGCCAGTATTAAGTGAACAGAAAATGTGTAATAAAGTTTTCCCACAATCATTTTCAGAGTTATGGTTTTTGATATTGTACTTGATACAAATAAGCTGCAAAGTAAGAAAGGCATTGGGGGGAGGGTTCTTTCTAACACTGGCACTCCTTCAGGATCAAACATTAAACATCAAACCTCAGCTAACCACACTTTATTCACAAGTATTTATTCATGTTCTCCCTTTACAGCCCTCTCAGGACATGTCCATGCTGTGAATAAAGAGTGGCCCAGCCATGGAGCTGAACACCAGCCCAAGACAGTCCCCATCCCTCAAGCATTACCTCATTCCCTGGCTCTGCTCTCAGCTGCTCATACCAATTCCTGCCAAAACAAACCTGCTCCTAGACGTGTTAGACCTCAGAATGATACTTGGGGCCAGTTAGTGTGCTGGGGTCAGGGGTTAGTTCCTGACCCATTCCCAATTAGGAGCAGCCTGAAGGAGGCAATGGACCCAACTCTGATGTCATCAGAAGGTGAAAAGCATTTATGACCCGCTCTGATCTTGCATATCGTAATAAATCTTGCCTTTATGAGTTGATTTTATGAGATGGAGTTAGAATTAACAAAATTAAACACAATCTTTTTTTTTTATTAACCTCTGAGGTAGCTCCAGTGCATTGATGTGGATCAAGCTGTACTTGTTTTCTACAAGCTCGTTTTTTAACCACTTGAAAAATATCCTACACTTCATCTCTAAACTTCCCACATGATTTTTTGACAGATAAACTGTTCTTCTACTGCTCTCTTCAGTGGAACGTGTTGTTTATCTTAATGAGTTTGGAAAATAACACCAAAATACCACACTTAGGTGGAAAAATCATGACTTTGTTTAGAAAATTGTGCTTAAACCCAAGGATTTTCATTCCTCTCCTTACACGGGACCAAAATTAAAGGAGCTATTAAATGTGCCATGTCACTATTGCACATTTACAAAAATCTAATGAACGATTGCTAAATTCACAATTCCATTAGGATTCTTCAAACTACCTGTATATGACAAGTGTATAAAAACAGGATAAAACCTACTGAGCAATTTCTCTATCTTTAGAAGTTTTCCTTCAACTGTTCTCATGCAACCAACTAAGTCAAAATATTATCCTACAGCAGAAAATCCTTCACAGTACAATTCACCCCAAGGAAGTCCTCGGAGATGGCTGGGCAACAAGGGAGTCAAACTGCTGTAGGAACAAGGATGACGGTGCTGGAACCTTCCAGAAGCAGCCCAAAGCCTCCAGGCTCAGCAGGCTCAGCCCCCAGGATGCCTTATCCTGGGCTTAGAATTGAAAGCCAAACACGGTTAGAGGGGAAAAAGGGATTTTACCTCAGTTTATTAAGGATCCTTAGATCCAGGCAGGAGCACCCTGCAAGAATGCCCCCCCTGGACCGAGGCACGGAATGCACGTTGGAAAATGCACCCCGGAGAATACCCGAAAAGCCCTCCCATGATAGTTTGTTTATACAATTATAGACCTCCTTACATATTAGCATATTTATTATAGATTTTCCAATGGGAGGCTCAGGA
>WEIT01004776.1:121581-153755 GCA_013389985.1 Dryoscopus gambensis
GCTCTGCCCGCCGCAGGGCGCGGAGCCCAGCGAGGAGCTGCGGCTCGGCCTCGTGCAGCTGCTGAGCCTCCTGCTGCAGCGCTGCGGCGCCTCCGTGGCCCCCTACCTCGGCGACATCGCCCGCGTCCTCCAGGCCACCCTCCTTGACCACTATGCCGAGGTCAGGCGGGAAAGTTGCGGGTGTGCCGTGGCCTGCGCCCGGGCCGTGCCAGGTGGGGCTGAGCGGTGGGCAGCGCTGGGGTGATGTGGTGGGGGCTGAGGAACGGACGCGAGGAGGGAACAGGGATGCAGGCAAGAGAGAGATGAGAGGTCGCGCACACCCTCACGGGTGTACTCTGCAGGGTTTGGAGGATGTGTTGGAGAAGAACCATGGCAGGAGTGGAGGCTGAGCTGTTCCATGTGGGTAGGAGCAGGAGGAGGGGCTAGGGGAGGGTATGTGGTCAGCGTTCAGCTCTGGTACTGTATAAAGTTAAAGCTGCCTGCTGCATAAACACAGCAACATTAGTCAGGTTGCTGTTCATAGAGAAATCATGTTGCTCCAGATCCGTCACCCACATAGAGAAAGAAATAGAATTACAGAACAGCGTTAATCCCCCACCCAAATGCATCAGTCCACCCAAAAGCATCTCGTACTGGCCAGCCCCAGCAACTGTTGGGTGCCATGGATATATCCATGCTGCACAGAATCAGAGAGTGGTTTGGGTTTGAAGGAACCTCAAAGATCATCTAGTTCCAACCCCCTACCATGCACAGGGATGCTGCCCACTATGGGAACTCACATGGTTGATGTTTCTGTCTCTCTGCCCTAACAGAGCACTTCCATATGCAATCAGAGTCTCTGATAAAACCCTTAATGCAGACAATTTCCCACCAACACTACAGAGTTCGTGTTGATGTGATTCAGGCTACTGGAGCAGTGATACAGTTTGGGAATGGAAAGTCTGTGGATGATGTCCTGTCTCACCTGGCCCAGAGATTATTTGATGAGATTCCCAAGGTGTGCTTTTCTTCCTTCTTTTCTTGGTATTTATTTTAAAGCTGTTTAAAACCCACTCCATGGGTGGGTTTCTTGGTGTTTCTCTCCCTGCTTCCCCAGTTTTCAGCTGTCATGCATACAGCTGAGATCTGTAAATACATCTGTCGTGGTTTAACCCCAGACAGAAATTAAGGACCACACAGCCCCTTGCTCACTCCCAGCTCGTGTCGTGGCATTGCTCCCTCAGCTGTTTGTGCAGCTCCACACTACAAACAAAGTGAGACACCCAAAAGTCCTTGACTTGGGGTAAACTCTGCTTAGCGACAAGCAAGCATTAGTGTGTTATCAGCATTGTCCTACTAAATCCAAAAACTAGCACCATGCCAGCTGCTGAGATGAAGATGAGCTGTGTCCCAGCTGAAACAGGACCATGTCTCAGCCAGCTTTTATCAGCTGTAAGCTGTCCCAAACCAAGGCTGGGACTGCTGCCAGTTCAGCACGGTGTTGGTTGTAGGTACCTTTGTGTTCTAATGGGTGCCTTCAGTTCTGTCCTAAATTCTCTGTCACGTCTCTCTGGGCCTTGATTCCATGGCTTTTTCAGATCCTTAGCACACATTGCATGGATCTCTTTATAAGATGCAACTGAAGCAGTAATTTTAAAAGGAAGCATTCCTTTGTAGTAAACAGAGAAAATTTTCTTCTGGAGATGTGCTTGGAAAGGCACAAAATCCAGAGAAATGTACATTTCTTACATTCTCAGGAAGGAATTAACCATGAGAATTTAGTTTTCTGAGTTAGGTCTGTATCTTGTCCTCCTCTCAGAGCTGTGCTTTAGTGCAGCAAACAGTCTGACTAAGCCAGAGTGAAAAATGAGAATGTGATTCCTTGTGTGTTCCTTAAGGTGCTTCCTGCAAGTGAGGAAATGCCGGGTTCTTGTAATTCCTTCTGAGAGTATTGATGTGCTTCACTACGTTTTATGTACAGAAAGCAAATATTATTTTTAGTATTTTTCTGTCATTTTCCTGACACGTTTATAGTAGTTTTTTCATATCCCTGTAGGTACGGCACGCTGTAACAACTGTCATTGGAGAGTGGCTGCTGCAGCTACGAGACAGATACTCATATTTTCACAAGTTGATCCCTCTGTTACTTGGCAGCTTTACTGATGAAATTCCTGAAAATACGTAAGTGGAACGTTTTGTCTTTTTTCCTTCCCCCTTAAATAGATGTCAAAGAAGTGTTCCTAAGTTCACAGACGTCTTGCTTGGAGAAAAAAAACCCACTTTTGTTTGTTTGATTGTTTGTTTGTTTGCTTGCTTTTTCTTAGACTGAAAATGTTAGCATTCTCTTCAGTAACTTTTGTTATACTGTCCTTTTCTGCTACTTTCAATTAAGTGTGAGAGAGACAGAGACAGGGGTGGACAGAGGCAGAATTTTCCCTTGGAAGAAGAGGCCTCTGACCACTCAGTACAAAAGAAATATAAACTCTCAACTTAATGTGCCTAGGCTAAGTGGCAGGAATGCTTCCCATCCTTCCAGCTGAATTTAAGTAGTCAACTTTTTCAGAAGTCTCATTTTAAAGTGTTTTTCTTTTGGGGGCTTGGTGGTATAAAACTCGTATTTTATATCTAGGAAACTGGCTTGGACTTATTGGGAAAAGATAGGCTTGCAGTGGGAGAAAGAGAATGAAGAAGATTTGAAGGATAAGATGGATTTTAGTGTTTCACCATCTCATTACCCCAAAGGAGGTAAGTGTTGTGCTGAAAGTGGTTTTTGCTTGCTGAATAATCTCTGAGAGCTGCAGTGCAGTACTGACAGCAGAGCAGGATGTGTAATATTCATTACAACATGTAATATTAATGCAGAGAGGTAGCACATATAAAAATTATATAATTTATTTATAGAAAGTTATTTAAATTATTTCTAATAAACTTAAATTTTAAAAACTGATTTTTCAATAACCCCGTTCTTTTTTTTTTTTTGTCCTTAATCCAAAAGTTCATTTTGGAGAAAGTAAATGAGGCTGCCTATGCTGGAAAAAAGGTAAAGCAGTGGTGCAGAAGCAGCAGTAAGTTCTGCATCAGCCAGCAGCCAGGTGCACAGTGGGCACAGAAATGACTGGAAAGGAAGGCAGGAGGGAAGAACCTGTGAGCTCAGTCCTTGAGTAATGAGTGCTGGTCACAGCATTAATGATCCACATAATCGGTGTGGAAGAAGAATTTGCAATGAAATTATTTCAGGCTTCTCTGCGAGACACTAGGATGCTACCTAAAATCTGCCAGTGTACATGAAGAATGTGGGAGCAGAGTAATTTCCTTTATTACACACAAAACCCCCAAGATATGCAGAATGGATAGTTTACTTTTTAGTAGCATGTGATTTATAGATGCCTTTCACACGTTGTGTTTGCAGTAGCTTGAAGCTTGTTTCCTGTCTTGGGTTCAAAAAGTTAATGTTTAAAATTATGCATATGGGAGTTGGGGGGAGAGAGAGTTTAACTGGCTCATTTATTGATTTCTATACTCATATTTAGCTGAACAAAAACTCTTTTGGTGTGAAAGAACAGGTTCATGCTTGACTTGTGCCTACATGACAATCACATCACAGAATACCCAGCAGCAAAATCCTTTCCATGACAGTGGGTTCCGGAGTTCTTTCTTCTCTGAAATTACACTTCTTTTTTTTCTTTAAAGTTGTTTTACTCAGTAATGCTTGAATGAAAGGGGAAGTGCTTCATAATGGTGACTGGTTTGACAGAACTGTTTAGCTTTGAAGGCAGGCAAGTTGATCTGTCATCCTTCCCAATCTTTTTTCTTTCCTCCTTATTTGATATATAATTTTACCTCAGGGGCTTGGAAATGCTCAAGAACGCTTTTACTTCCACTAGTCATGGCAGAAACATATTTCTTCTTCTGGCAGTCAGAGAGTCTTTTAACAGACATGAACTGATGAAGTTGAGTGTCTAAGCTCCAGTCACTTATTTTGCAATGACCGTGATATAGTGAAGGTCATAAAAGGTTTAATATCATTGTCCTTGCAACAGTGATTACCATTTGTACAGCTGGTGGGGTTTCCTTGAGCAGTTTTCTCTAGGTTTGAGTTGGGGTTTGTGTGTGTAAGCTTCTTTGGTGGGGCTTTTTAGAAAGTGATATCTACCAATTACTTCATAATTAAATGATATGTGATCTCCCAAATAATCTTTGTAGCACAATAAATATGCTTCGTGAATTTGGGCAACGTTCCAGCCCCACATTAAATTGAATTTTCATGCATTTTTCTTTGTAGAATGATGCAGTTAAGGCTTGAATGTGATGTATGTGCGTGTATTTATGTATACGTGCACATGTAACTGAAAAATATTTTGAAGAAATGACCTGATAATTTTGGACTTGACTCCCAAGTTAATGGTGACTTTTAGCTGTCATTTCTTGCTGCTTATCTTTACTTCCAAGTTGTGTGTCTTATTAATAGTCAGGCTTGATGTGACAAATAGAAGAAGAATCAGAGGAAAGGATGCTTGGCTGCTTAATCCTATAGATACAAAACTTTATCAGAGACACTAACATACCTTAGTTTCAAGCCATAATTTGTGGTGTCCTACCACAGACTGTGTATGGATGATTGTTATTATAGGTGTCCTTTCTGTTTGCTCTCCACGAACATTTGGTTGGTCTGGTTTTTTGGGAGGGGGGTTTGTGTTGTTTTTTTGGAGTTTTTTTTAGTATGACAGCGATATATTTTAGCACTTTTTTGCCATTCCTTCTGACTTTAGTGTACTGGAATATTTTTTTCTAACAGTGAGCCTGTAGTACGTTTTACTTAAGTGGCTTTGTCCAGCTGTCAGACTAATGGAGCTGCCACGGGAGCCCCTGCTTTGATCTCCCAGTGACAGATCCTCAGGTCAGAGGGGACCACAGGGAGATTCATACCTGGTGTCATCCCCCCAACTGCACGGCCTGCACTGAGCCCCGGCGCTCTTTGCCTCAGGATACAGGTGCAGACAGTTTATAGCAGGGAAGCCTTTGACAGCAGTAGCTACAGGGATAAATGCCTGCATTTGAACATCTGAAATTAAGGAATTGCTGATAAAGAATGGTCCAAATTCTTCAAACAAAATTGTGCCTCGGGTCGAATAGGATGCCAGGCTGTATTTGCTGTCTCAAGTTGATTTCTTTATTTGACCTTTTGCTACTCATTGTCAGTTTTCATAATCCAAAATGTTTCCTCCATTGACAAAAGAAGCAGCATTGATGCTTGAATTTTATTTTTTTTCCCTAGTTAGGTATTTCGTGGGTATTTCTAAGCCTTTTGTATCCTTGGACCTTTTACTTTAGTCAATATTCCTTTTAGCATTTGCAGTTACACTGGCCAGTGCAGGAAAACATCCTGAGACAACTCAGTCATTTTCTTGCTGAGCATTTACAGGAGAGCTCTGTATCAGAAATAAAAAATGCACTCACACATTCAGTGTATTTTGACACCTCATAATGAATGATGTCTCTTAAAACAACATGTGAACATTATGAGTGGCAATTATGACATCATGGTTCTCAAAGAACAACTTCTCATATTTTGTTTGTCTAAGCATATCCAGTGTTAAGAAAAGAAAATAAACTGTAGGGGAAAAAAAATTACAAAAAAGTTTATTGCTGTTGTTTGGAAAGGGCTGTCACAGCTTTATCTATAAAGTACAGAAGAGGAGATTTGTTAGATGCTTATGATACTGATCAAGTTGCTTTTCTGAATCTCAGTGATTTATAAATTAACTAAGAGGTAAATTTGATGGTTACCAAGACAGTACAGCGGGCATTTGTTGGGAAAGGTGAGTTTATTAGTTCTCCAGAAGTCTGCATCCTTTGTTGAGGCAGGGAATATGTGTTTGTAAAACTTCAAGGTTCTGTTTAAAATCAAAAGATAACCACAAAAACTCACTTTCCACAAACTCTTTACAAATTAAATTCAGTCTTAAGAAAAAAAAATATATATATACCCCCAACTCCTGTATCATCTTCCATACCATTTTAAATGTACTATTCAATTTTTGAGACATTGAAGAGGCACTTCAGTGAGCTGTTTTTCCTGGAAAAGCCTTAGAAAGGAGATTGTATAATAGCTATGATTTGTCAAACACTATCAATTTGTTGGCCTGATCTATTACACTTCATCTGTACAAGCCATAGTTCTGTGCCCTTTCTACCTTCAATTTGCCAGATACACTTTTAACCTTTTCCTTTAGAGGGCATAATTGACATTGTCTGTTTTACTGCAGCTCATGTCCTCTGGACTATTTGTGACTTCTACCTTTCTTTCCTCCTCCAAATTATATTTAACTCAGCATTTGCATGCAAAAGTCTCTTCTGTTTACCTCTGTGTGTTTCAGTTTATTTTTCATGGGATTTGTGTTGCTATCAAAATTAAAAGGAAATTATTAAACTGTGTTTTCCAAGAGGGTAAAGACACACATTCATTTCAATTCCCTTTCTCTTCTCCTTCTGTAAACATTTTAAAACACGATATCTAAATCACCATTGAGTAGTAAATACAAATAGTAAATATTCAAAGAGCTGTGTGGAGAAACTTGAAGAAATCTAACTTGCACAGGTAAATTCCTCAGCAGCATTTGGAATATTTTGTTCTGTGCTGAAGCAGACATCCAGAGCTCTTACTTGCAGCTTTGAAACTTTTCTGAAGATTATTATGCATTGGCTTTTCCTTTGATATTTCTTTTTGGGTTGTTTTTGTTTCTTCTAGAGACTCGACCAGGACTGGGTTGTCGAGAGCTTGTGTCGAGAAACCTCTCCAAAATCCTCCCAGGTCTCTGTCATGATCTGACAGACTGGGTTGAAAGCACAAGAATCAAAGCATCCCAGCTGCTGTACACGTTATTGCTGCATGCAGAGGATCACATCACCCAGCACATGGAGCTGCTGCTCAGAACTCTGTACCAGGCGTGCTCGGATGAGGAAAGTGAAGTGGTTAAAAATGTAAGTTTGATCTGTTAAAGTGGCTGTTGTACACTGGATAAAGACTTTATAGTCTTCAGTCTGTCTTCTGAAGGTTGTCTTTACCTTAGGTCACTGGAAATGGCCCGTGGCAGAAGGATAAGGCTCAGGTTTTTATGGCTGTTAAAAACATGTGAACACTATACTTCGCTAATGTGTTAAAATAAATGTACTTCTATTACTGGTATGAAGACCAATAGTAAAGTTATTTAATACTGTTTAGTTTGTATGCCAACCCCATGAAGCATCGGTAATAATCTCTCTGAAAATTACATGCAGTGGATTAGAGTGTAAAAGCCTTGGGGCAACAAATTCGAGGTAAAAAAATGTGCAGGTCATGCCCTTTCAAGTTAATTTCACTTATCTCCCCCTGCCCCATAGTCCAACCATATATTGAGGTGTATTTATTCCATGTGATACCCATATTCAGTGTTTAAATCCTTGACTTAATGCTTGGAAAATGCAGAGGGGTTTTGTGAGGAGCAATTAGTTTCATCTTTTCTAACAGTTGATTCTTTCAACACTTTGATCAACAAACCAGTAAAACAGATGCAGTTGAAGACATGAGATAAATTTAGCAAAAGAAGGACAGGTGGTACCAATGCTTTTACAATTTTAAGATAAAATCTTCTGTTCCTATTTCTACACAAGGTGGAGAACATATGTATAACAAAATTATATCCATGTAACTTACTTTAAAGTTACAAATTTTATTGCTTTGGGAAATTGGAAGAACGTGTTCTGCTTACTGGATGCAGATAATCCATCCAAATGGCCAGCCCCAAATTAGGTTTTTCTTTAGGTTCCTGCTCTCAGTTGAGCTATAAGAAAACATAAAAACTTAGGGCAGTAAGACCATGTAGCCCTGTTGTCCTTGTCAAATTTCCTATGAAGTGCTCATTGCTATAAATCTAAATTCCAAAGTGTGTGTTCAAGCAGCACATAGCTGTCCCTTGCCTTTTATTGGCCATACTTGTGTCTTTCTTGGAATTCCACCACTAATTTTCTCACAGGTGCTTCCAAGAGATTTATTCCCAGTTAGGAGATGATTTCGGTATTTAATTTTACTTTTCCTTGTGCCAAACGTAAGATTCAGCAACTTTTTAGGTTTTGAATGCCTTTTATCTCTTAGTGATGCTGCTTCCCAGGGTGCTGTGATAACCTCCTCTATAGTTTGTCACTGTAGGAACCCATTCCAGGGCAGCCACCAACCTGGAAAATGTCCCTGGCTCTTTCTCCAGCCTAGTAATACCAAATTATATCCTTTCAATTTTTTCCCCTGTTAAAATGAGTAGATGGATCCATACAAACGTATCAAATCATATTTTTGAACTCTGTAGTTGCATTGTCCAGTTTTCAGAGCAGTAAGAGTCTTTTTCTTTCTCTGTGGCAAATATGGAGGAGGATGATTCACATCTACACAGAGTATGTTACAACTCCTTGGAGTCTTATCTTTGTGAAAAGAAACAGCTCTGTACAGTGCAGATTTAAACTATAGAACTCATGACTATGTGCTTCCATACTAAAACTTCCATACAAAACTAGCATGATTCAGGTATTAATTAGGTGCAAAAAAAAGTCATAGCTAAATCACTAGACTAAAAATGATAGAGAAAGGGAGATAATCTTTCATGTTTGGGGAAATGAGCCAACCATTAAATCCACGGGATAGGAAGAAGTGTTCCTGTTGCACCAGTAGTTGATTGTTTCTTTATTCATGCACATGATGGTAAACATTGGGCATCAGTCAGGCAGTAAGCCCTGGTTTGGTGGTGTTTCATGTGGAATACAACATCCTGATACATCTGCAAGGCAGGGATCAAAGGGTGGCACTGTCATGGGGAATACACAGTAATTTAAGCCTTTTCAGTTAAAGAAATAAGATGGAAGGCAGTGGGCAGTTCCCCATGGCATTGCTTCCACACTTAACTGGATCTGTAATGTCAGCTCCAAGGTATGGTACAATAACAACTAATTCCTCCTTCAGGTTTTTATACTTACAGCTTTTAGTAAGAGGGGAGTGGTGCATTAAGGGCAAGCCTCAGAACAGCATTTGAGGGACAAAATGCTAAATATGCAACATCTGGTTATTCTAAATTGGAAACTTTATTACGGTGAAGTTGTACACTTTGTTTCTGTGCGCTGCTTTCTCCTGGAAGTTTGTCTGATGTGGGGAAGGCTGCTTGCATGCCTTATTATGTGCTTACTGAACATGTCAAGAAAATTTCTTCATGCATATAATCATTACTGAGCGAGTGGAAAAGGCCTACAAGGCAACTGCTGAAGCATTTAAAATAACAGCTGGAATCATAAAAGGAAAAAGGCCATGATACGTTGAATGGTCTTTGTGATTTCAGGAAAATCCTGAAGTTATTCCTGTTCTTTTTCCAGAGTGTGAAAGCAGCAGAATTGATTGGAACGTTTGTCAGCCCTAAGGTGTCTTTGAAATTAATCACCTCGGCCTTTGGGCAGACACCCAAAGCATCCTGTGTAATGGTTTTGGCTGCAGTGATTCGAGGTAGCCCAAAAGAAATCTTACAGCCTCATGTGACCCAGCTTGGCGACACACTGTCCCAGGCTGGAGTCTGCCAGCGATCTGAAGAGGTAAGAAAAGCTGGAAAACACACAGCAGGGTACAGGCTTTGACCAAACCATTTTTTCGCTTATTCTCCCTCAATGCTCCCATTCCTGTCCCTCCCCTCACACCTGTCCCAGGATCTTGTTGTGGATGTGTGTCTGAGACAAAACAGGAGCTTCCCCATTCTTCCTGGGCCGTGTTGTGGTCTCCTGGGCAAATCTTCTGCCTCCAAAAACTTACTGGCAGTCCATCCTCTTAGCAGATGGAGGTTCAAGTTTGAGAACTTCAGTAAAAAACTTGACATAGTGATAAGAAAATGAAGAGGCAAGGCAGGGGGAGAAGCAGATGTTTACTAAGTACTGTTCTAGCAAAGGACTACCTTGGCTGGTCCTGAGGTGGAGTTTAACCCATGTTTTGAAATTCCTTGTGTTCACCATCCAAACAAGATCGTGCATTAAAATCTTCATGAGTAAAAATGACTGAAAGATTTTTATAGTCTGTTGTAATCGGTATGTCAGGTTTCCCGAGATTCCCTCCTAATGTTATCTGATTTTTGTTTTGTATTCTTACTTTCCATTGTAAAAGGAAGGTACCAGTACTTTATGTGTACATTTAGGAGCATGTTTTGTAAACTTCTGACCTTGAGTGAAAGACTAAAAGGAAGACCTTTATCAGTCAGAAATTTACTTCCAGGTGTATCCTTAGTTAATAGCTGAGCCCAAAGACAATTTTTATTTTAGCATTTGAAGAATATTCATCAATTGCTATGTAAGGAGATGAGAGATTCTCTTAAACACAGAATGGCTATTTTTTAACCTGCAGAATTTTTTTTTTCCTTCCCATGTTCAAATGTAGAAATAGATCTGTTAGAGATGCACAAGAGGAGTCCCTGTAATTTTCCCCGCAGATGAAATCCTGGCTTTCAATCCACCAGAAGTTTGTTAGACCTCTGCTGTTAAGATGACCAAAAAAGGGCCAGTGCTGTGCTTTGAGGAGCTCTGACTTCATGTCAGATGTAGGCTTCCCTTAAAACAGTTATTCATGTGTGCAGGCTGAATCTGGCCTAATTGTCTTTTTGAGCCAATGTAAGATATACATTTCAAGTTCTTCCCTCATTAGGTTTCTTCCCTAATGGAATATGTACCAGTGATGCAGGAATTAACCTTAATCTCCATGAAGCCTGTGATGATTAGGAACTCATATAAGTGGAGGCACTGTAACCTGATTGTTCAAATAACAATTCCCTGAGGTATATCTGCAAAATTGCTGTGAGGTTTAAGCTTACCACTTGCATTTGGCATTAGCTCCAGGAGTCAGATCCATCTGCAGCTGAAGGTTTGGCAGAATTGTTCCAGCCTTTAGTCTTGGAAAATAATCTCTCTCTATTTTAGCCAGCAAATGCTGCACAGACACTGTTTAGCTAAGGATTGACCGTGTCCATGAGATTAATAACACTTATGGCTAACCTACTCCTAGACTTGATTTATTTTTTGGGAGTAAATTTGTAACAATAGCCCCGTCTGTTCCCTGACAGCTTCATGAATATCTGATGCACTTTATCATAGAAGTCATGGCAAACTAACTGACAACAGTATTGACTTCAACTGGTATCAGTTGGATCGAGATAACATGAATTTCATGGCATCAAATGAGATAAATTGGCTGAGATAAAAGCACACGCTCAGGTTTTCTTGGTTTATGTATTTAGCTGTCATTGTTCATCCAAAACAGTCAAACATGGAATAATATTTCAAAGAGTTGTAACAAATATGTTATTAATTAACAAATTGCACTTCAGAAAGAGAAAGTACTATCAGCAAGCACTCCAAAATGCTTTGATGTTTTTATTCACCATTCGCCAGTGGAACCATTGTGTGACTAAGAGCAGGGTCATTTATTTTGTTAACAGGACAAGGTAAATACAAACAAACTGTGTGGGAGGAAGATTATATTGTATTCTATAAAAAGTAGAATATAGGTAATTAGAAGAACTAACATGAAATTACCAATATGTTACCAATGTAAGGGATTAGACAGTGCTCAGATTTTATTACTGTCATTTCCCCTATCTCTCCTTTAAAGAGCATGTTATAGTTGCTAAGAAAACATAATAACTATGTGCTTTTATTAATAAATAGATCTTTTATATGGAGCAGCTGCTTTGTTGTGTGCAAGCATTGATTGAGGTGTGCCAAGAAGACTGCAAAGAAATTAGCTTGCAGCTAATGAAAGTTTTGGTGACCATCATGGCAGTACCATCTTCTCAGGACCTTAAAGAAAAGGTAAACCATGAGCTGGGTTAATATTTTGTTGTGGTTTTGTCTTCTCCTTTTGATAAGATACTTTATGTAAACAGAGCCATAATTATTTGTGGGGAGTATTTGCATCTCTCACTGTACAGACTGTACATGGTTAGTACAGAATTAAGTCTGGAGTTGGGTTTACAATTGAGACAGCAGCTGGAGAATTATTTTTCTTCATAACTTTGATTAAAAGCTTATCGAGTTAAAATACATTCTAGTTCCAAGAAAGGTCCTGGAATTCAGTTTTATTTTGTGGTGAAAAGCATCAGGTATAGGTCTGTAGGTGCAGTTACAACTAGAATTTTATTTCTCTGGAAGTGTGTTTAGGTTAGGTTTCAGAATAGATGGCTTGAGGTGCATTACTGGAGCATGAGAATCTTGGAGCTGGATAGGGGCAGCCATGGGGCTCGAAGAGCACTTTATTTGGGTGGGTATTAATCACCTGTCCACAGTTAAGGTAAAGTTTTGCAACAAGAAGTGTCCCAAGATTTTATGTTTGTCACTGGACTCTGTAAAGCCTTGGGCATGCTGGTGGTGCTGGTTGAACTGTTGATATTTTCTTTTTAGTGGACATGAGTCACTGTGAATGTTTGGTTAGACACAGGAAAAAACTGAAATTTATTTTCTGACTATTAAAGAACCCTTAGCTTAGAGGTCAAGAGTACTAACAGACTTAAAAATGTGATGATTTCATAGTGATTTTTTAATCTTTAGCCAAAGATCAGACTGATTTTACAGTAGTTGACCTTTTTACCTCCCCACAAGAAACAAAGTTTAAATGTCACAGGAATGCTTTAAAATCGAGGACAGCTGTACATGCCCAGATAATAGATGAGCTTTTTTGGCTCAGCATTATCTCACCCCCTTATTTTTCTCTTCCTCTTTCTTCCCCGAGCTAAATCTCTTATAAATCAGCGAGCCATCCTCATGCAGTGCAATTATGACCCATCCCAGTTGGGTTTTTTTCAAGCACGCACCTTAAGTGCAGTGGCTATTCTACTTCCTTTCCTCTTGCTCCCAGGCATGTTTATTCCAAAGGCCTGGGTAGCATCAGTATTTATGGCCCCAGAGCTGACAGGCTGCCTCCGAGGAGGCGTGCGCTCAGAAAGCTCTGCGGGAAGAAATAAAGCTTGGAACAAGTATTGAAAAGACTTTGCAGGTCAAAGAGGGCTTGGATGATGATCTGTCTTATGCAGAGTGGGATTGGAGGTTTTTTTGTTTGCTTGGGGGTATTTGTAGACAAAATTCAGTTCGGGTAAGCCTTGGACAGATGGATCTGGGATGTTCCGTGGTAACTTGCCTGTTTATCCCTGCAGTGGTCTATAAAGTCAGCAGTGTCCATTTAAAACCTTACAACTTCATACTCCTACGAAGAGAGCAGCTTCATGGAGATAAATCCTGATTTTCATAAACGGAAAACTTAATCTCCTGAGATTATTAAGGGTTTAAGATGTTCCTGCATCCTGCAGTTCCAGATGATTTTTTAAGTTGACAGTACTTTGGATGAGAATCCTTTTTCTCATTAGCCTTTCTTTCAGCTAGACACATACAAAATCTGGCAGGGAGATTACATAATTGTAATGTTTCAAAATTGTCACCAAGACAAATATGGCTTGAATTTTATTTTTTTTCTGCAGTTACTGATTATTCTGAAACTTCAAAGTGAGCTGTGCAGCTTGGAGAAGGCAAGAAGCCCCTGTTAAAATAGCTTAAGAACACGTAGAACAAAAGTATCACAGCTGCTGTTCAAGCATGAGTTTTTTGTTCGGAGAAGAAATCTGCATTCAGACTCAAAAGATTTTGAGTCTAAACATAAATTACTCCAAATTTTGCGTTATAGAACTTTAATTCGGGCTTTAGAGTAAGAGGACAGAAGGCCACTGAGATAGTGGAGACCAGAACTGCTGGGACCTGGTGGTGGACCCTCAGGCCTGGCCTGGTTCTTGGCGTTGTGTCCATCATGTCCATCATGCTTGGGGTGAGGGATGGCCCAGGAGCACCAGCTGGGCACGGCAGAGGCACGAGGAGGAGGGTGGGTCACAGAGACTGAAGCCATATCAGCTGTTAGGGTGTGTTAGGCATGGTTTGAGCTTGTCAGGGATTTAACTGGTGCCCTAAAGATAAGGTTTTGTTTCATTACCAGTGCCCTGCACTATCTTGGCTCTTCTTTCAGCACACTGGTTATAAGCAGGAAAATATTGTGTCGTTAAACTTGGTAGCTTTCAAACAGAGGAAAGAAAATCACCTTTGCTATTTATTTGTATTTAACAGTGAGACACTGCTCAATGAGAAAATGTGCATCAGTCTGCTGGCATATTTAATTTATTCTCTCTTTTTTTTGTTTTTAATTGCACTCTTGAAACCATGGAATTTACTTTAAATCATATGTGAACAATGTATTGTTTTGTATCTCTTGTTCAGTGGAAAAAAAATCCTGTGCGTTATGGTGGGATTAATAATGGGGAACAGCTTCTGTCCTGACACATTCTGTAAAATGTTCCAATTAATTTACAAGTAACTTATATGTAAAATATTCCTTTATCTGAGTTGTTTCAGCTGTCTGGCAGAATGCTTCCATAAAGGAGAAATCTACTGTGCTTGAGGCAGGCAAACCTGCTTTAGGAGTAACCTTTGTCCTTAGCAAATCCTGATTTATTTTTTTTTCTTAGAATTCTCATTTATTTTCTCCACATCTGGTACTCCCATAAAAACATCTTTGTCTGGCAAGTGATTAGTCTGAAAGAATCTGAAGGTCCTAGACATGTTTGAGCTAACTTGTGTGGTTGAGTTCAGCTTAAAAATATTAAAAACATGAGTACAATTTGTAGTTCTACTGAAGCACTTGGAGTCAAACGATGTCACTCCCAGCACTGCACTCCCTCTCTCCCTGCTGGAACTGGCCCTGCTGGCAGCACAAATTATTCCTTGGTGGGGTTCCTAAGGGTGCCTTGCTCCCCATTCTGGATTCACAGTCTACTGAAATCACCAAGGCTATAGATCCTGCTTCCAGCACGCTTTTAATCTCTTCCTTGGAGAAGTTTTATACTTCTGGTAGGAGCCTTCAGGAACTGTAAAAGCAAATTTTCTTTTGCTTTGAAATACATCTGCTGCAAGTGATTAGGAAAATCTATAGGCATCCCTTGCCAAGCATGCTCATGTCTGGGATTCATTTAGTGGCTCCTTTACATGTTTCATTTGTACATGTTTTATCTGCATGTCTCGTGGAATGGTCTTAACGCTAAATATGAAGAAGATATTTCTGATGTAACAGTGAATTTTGGTACTTCTAAGCTACAAGTTGAGAATTTCAAAGTGAGCCTGCCCAGCTACTGTAAAGAGAGACCATCTTTCATAATTAAAACTGGGGGGAGAAACGGGAGAGGGGAAATGCCATGTGTTCTCTTACCTGCAACAGCAATAGTTTTTGGAAGCTGCCATAGCCTGGGATCGTGAGAAATTCTCCCTATGTTAATGTTTTAAAGCATTCTTAAATTAAGCAGAAAAATCACTACATCTTTGAAACCACTAAGAGCCTTTTTAATGATGTGGTTAGTTTTTGGGTAGGTCTGCACATGGGTTAGAGACTCCCTCATTTTGCTGTTAGGTTGCTGTGTTCCTCATGATTTCATTTTGAATTCAGGACAAATGTTTCACTTCAAATAAAACTTAATGAATGTAGTATAGACAGACATTAAATATCACTCTTGATTGTTTAATAGAAACTATGAAAATCTTCCCATGTCTCTCTGTTCTTACAGAATGAGTTTTAAAGGTTTTGANTGCCATAGCCTGGGATCGTGAGAAATTCTCCCTATGTTAATGTTTTAAAGCATTCTTAAATTAAGCAGAAAAATCACTACATCTTTGAAACCACTAAGAGCCTTTTTAATGATGTGGTTAGTTTTTGGGTAGGTCTGCACATGGGTTAGAGACTCCCTCATTTTGCTGTTAGGTTGCTGTGTTCCTCATGATTTCATTTTGAAATCAGGACAAATGTGTCACTTCAAATAAAAGGTAATGAATGTAGTATAGACATACATTAAATATCAGTCTTGATTGTTTAATAGAAAGTGTGAAAATCTTCCCATGTCTGTTCTTACAGAATGAGTTTTAAAGGTTTTGACTTTTTTTTAATTGTTTCAGCTAAGTATTCTGCTTCTGTTTTAACAGGTGGAGAAAACAATGTCTTCATTAGCTGAAGTGCAGCAATTGGAGAGTTTGCATTGTCTCTACAAGCAGCACATAATTCAGCTGATGGAGTGGGTTTCAGTGTCGTGTGAAGGGTGGACCTGCTATTCCCCAGAAGTGTTGCAGTTCGAGGTCATCGCAACCCATTCAGGTACGACTTATGTAGTTCCAAAAAAAGTCCAGTCGGAATCCCCACAGCCTGCAGCCAGCTTGTGTTTTGTAATGAGCAGCGTGATACTCAGAGCCTTCACAGGAACATGATGGAAAGCGAAGGAAATCTTGAAGCAGCTCATACTCCCAAAGATTCCGTGGCTGCTGGGAGAATGCTAAAAGCACTTAAGGAAAAGTGCACTTTCAGGTGAATGAAATAGGTGAGGACTAAGGGAAGACAAACTGTTGCAGCTTCTGTCCAAAAATCCAACTTTTTTTTCCATCTATTCACTGGGCTTGCTAAGGACACTGCCTCTCTCTAGCATGTCGGGTCAGGAGATGTGGTGCTAGGAGCCACAATAATGACACATGGACAGGAGAGATGTCAGAAGGGTAAGAAGAAGCAGTAGAAGAAGCAGAAGAAGCAGCAGAAGAAGAAGCTTTATTTTTACTTTACAGTATTTATACATTTCTTATAACTGCAGATAATTGGAAGCTGAGGTTAACACCTTCTCCATCACATTGGATGGACCAAGAGTCCATCAACTTTATCTATCATAGAAATGGAATGTACAACACAAGAAAGCAGTTACAAAACAACAGGTGCTATTTATACGAAACTGTGAGAATCTCTGATTCTCTGACTCCAAGATATGTAAACAATTAGAAGGCTGAGAGAACAGTGCAACACTAGCAAACCCTTGCTCCCTGTTGCTGTCCAGCGCGGGGCTGTGCAGAGGTCACTCACACACTCTGGGGCGCGTCTCACACGCCCTCAGCGCTGCACGGTGACCACTGAGCCCCCCAGGTGGCATCCCCAGCGAGGGGCGTGGTGGCAGGCAGTGCTGCTCACCTACACACCCACCTTAAGGTTATTAAAATGGCAAGCCGTGTTTGTTTGTTTTCTCCTTTCTGTCGGGTGGAAGGGGGATGGAGACAGTCACTTCAGTGAAGTATCACTGTGGCTACTGCAGGCACTTAGGTGTGGACAGGTGTGTTCTAAAGGAATGTGTCTTCTGCATTTAACCCTTGAATCTCACAAAAACCTGCATCAAACCTAGGTGAAACACTCACTTGCTGATTCGTGCAGCAACCAGCATAAGTACTTCTTCGATTTCCATCTGTGGAAAGAACAAAAAGTTACTTCAGCACAAGATTTGAGAGGCCAATTCTTCTGTATATTTGTGCTCCCATTTCCATGACTGAGGGACTTCTAGACAGTTGTCTCTGTTTTCCTTAATGCTAAATAAATCATCAAATGTCTGGGCAAACATTTTGGCTTGCACCCAGCACTGGTAATATGCTATTGTCTGTGTTTTCTGTCTGACACAGCAGCTCCTAGAGCTATTTTTTTTCTTTCTTTTCATTCCCACACATAATGTTGTTTTTAATCAATTTAATCAGCTTTACTCAATTCATATTTCTCAGTTTTTGCTGTTTTCCAGGAGCGTATGCTTAAACTGAAATTAGCAATGTCGTTTATTTTGTTTATTTTCCATCTGTTGAATTTGCTGTTATCAGTTTGATGTAGTAGTAGTATCTTGTGAATGTCTCAGAACTCACATGAAGCAATGTATCTTGAATAAATGCTGTGAAAATAAAGACCTATTTGTTGGCACAGACATTCAGCAAACTGCAGTTCAGCACCCTGTATTGCTTCAGTCTAGACAGTGAAGATTTGGGGTTTTTTCATTATTATTTTAAACATTAAATTTCCAGATATTACTAAATGCTATTGAACTTGTTTTGGAATCTTGAACACTTCAATCTGTCTGTCCCATGTGTGAGGAATATTCTTGTCATCATAAATACCAGTGTTGTGTCTCTTCTGGAAGGATTTTCTGAGTTACTGGAGTTGCATGGAATGTGCATCTTAAGGATGCAAAGCTGAAGAAGTTCCTAAAGGAAAGTAGTTTATTGCAAAAATAGAGCAGAAAGAGCATTCTCCAGCAAGAAGCTTGCAGAATAAAGCATGTGTACAGTCTTTATGTACTCTTCCTCTTTAAAAGCAGGCAGATGTTAGTCATTATCAAGGAGAAAGGCACAAATTTCCTTCAGTTGTGGGAAAATAACTTCTTAAAATGTTGGGATAACAGCTTCGAGTTTTGTTTGTTTGTTTATTGTTTAAATTTATCATAGGATGTGAAAATATTAACAAACTAAATAGTTACTTTAGAAGATATTTTTGTTTCAAATAGCTTCTAAAATTCATCATATTTTAGATTGCATTACAAGATGAAAATAAGCATTATTGGAACATGGAGAAGGAATGCTGCTGCAGTAATTGTGTTATCCAAGTTTTGAAGCTGATCCTTTCAAACAGGCCCTTTCCTGTGCCTCGGGGAGTCGTGAACATCTCAAATGCTGCATGTGGAAAAACTTGAAAGAAGAAAAAAGTGTAGTTAATGCTGCTGTGTGGAGAGGTGTCAGGGTCATGCCAGATTCAGCGCAGTTTTTCATTAAGTTTAATAAAACCAAAGCTTTGTGCATAGCCTCCGACTTTCAGAGTTACGTGGGAGCAGCGTTAATCCTGCAGCCCAAATGCCCTCTTGTCCTGATGATCCCAGCAACTCTGGGGTGTCATGGATAGATCCCTTCCAGAGTCATGAAGTGATAGAGTGGTTTGGGTTGGAAGGAACCTTAAAGACCATCAGGTTCCAGCCCCCTGCCGTGGGCAGGGACACCTTGCACTGTCCCAGGCTGCTCCCAGCTCCGTCCAGCCTGGCCTTGGGCACTGCCAGGGGTGGGGCAGCCACAGCTTCTCTGGGCAAATGTGGTGCAGCAATACCAGGCTGACTAAATGAGATGTGGGGAACCGATCTTCAGGCTGCCCTGGCCAAAGCTGGGGGTACCTGAGTCCGTGGGGTGTTATCCTGGGAATTCATGCACCGCCTCATACAGTGTCATGTGGATACTTCAACAGCTGACATGCAAGAGTGGGAAGATAAGAACTGTTTCAACACCACTTTTGTTACGAATTTTAATGCACCTACATATGAAACATCTAAATAGAGCTTATTAGCACTCTGAAATAAGCCTTTTGTGTTTGTTTTCTAGGTCCCGTCATAGGTGAAGCTCTGGATGACTTTATTCCTGTTCTGAGGACGGGTCTTCAGCCCAACAAAGATCCCCAGATGCGGTTAAAACTTTTCACTGTTTTATCCCAGTTGTTGCAGAAAGCAAGTGAAACCATCAATTCTCAGGGGTAAGTGGAGGTCTGATTTCACACAGCTAATTGAAAACCATGGTGGCATTAAGAAGTAATGACCATGGGAGTTATTTAACCCCTATGGCTGTGTCCATGTGAGCGTGGCTGGAAGAAGAAAGATCTCCCAACCATCTTCTACAGCCTATTTTTATTGCTGTGATTTTTAACAATGATTAGAAGGGTGGAGTGGAATAATTTTAAAAAGATATATAAATTAATGGAAGTCTGGACTTCCTCCACTGTAGCCTTCCTACCTGGGCCATTATGGGAATTAAAATGAATGTCATGCAGATCTGGATAGTTTTCAAAAAAAAAAAAATAAAGAGTTTTGAGTGAAAAGAGTACTTGTTTGAAAGCTAAAATGGGGTTTCTTAGGAAAAGAATTGGGAGGGTTGAGTTGTTTGGGGGTTTTTTTCATTTTCTCACAGCCAACTCCTAAATCCTTAAACTTTGCCTGTAGTCATTGTAAGGAAATAGTTAAACATCCCAATAAATGGGCATTTAAAAATGCCCAAGGTATTTCATGATGTTTGAAAAGCATTAAACTAAATGTTTGATAAGGCATTATTATTACTCTCAGTGACTGAAGATGTAAGTCTCCTGTTGCTTGGCAATATTTATGCATTGCAAGTACAATCTAAGTATAACTGAGGTGCTTATAAACCTCCTCATCTATAACAATGCCAAAGTGGGCCTCTTTTACTGTTATTAATTTAGCCTGGCTACTAATGTGAACACTTGTGCAAAGTTGTCCTGAGTACATAAACCACATCTGCTCTGCTTTTCACCTGCTGCATTTAGGATGGATGCCTTTTTTTTTTCATTTTTAACTCTTAAAAAACCCCAAACCAACCAACCAAACAACCAACCAAACAACCAAAGAAAAAAAAAATCGCAGCAAACATTCTTCCTAAAAGTACTTAGATAGCACTGGTCATTTATTTATAGGTGAAAGTGTTTTCACAATTCTGATGAGCAAATTGGCACTCACTGGGCATTTGATATGTTGAACATTTATTCTGGTTCCATGGGGCAAACTCTAGTATGAATGTAGATGTATTTTTACCATTTTTAGATATATTTTATATATTTATGGCCTGCATCCTGTAATGAGGGGAGGAGGAGGAACCCTGGTGTTCCCAGTCAGGGGGGGATTCCAGGTAAGCTGAAGAACCTCTGCTGATGCAGCCCCTAATAGATTTTGAGCTAATGTGCTTAAGACTGAATATAATGAAACTGGGTTTTTTTCACTAAAGCTTTGGTGCAAGGTGTGCTGTTACCTGTTCCCATATTTTCAGGATCCGGTGTTAAAGTCCTTATCCATATGAGAAATGTCATTGTAGTCAGTGGATTGCTTGTTTAAATAACCATGTCACTGAGTGATAGTTACAAGATTAATCTAGATATTCAACAATCTTCCTGAAAAAAAGAAAACTACTTTGAAAACTGTTTTAAGCCTTCCAGGATCTGACTATTTGTTTTAAACTAATTTGTATCATCTAACTGAGAATGCAAAGCCCTTGGGGCCAAGAAACCCAACCCGATGAGCTGCCAGCTTCATTATTATTCTCAGGAAAGGCAAATTATCAGCGTGGAAAAAACAGAAGAATGTTTCAAAGTCATTCTCTCAGTGAGTGTGGCCACACACCAGCCCAGCTCTGCTGGAAGCTGTTTTGCTCAGGGCAGTGTGAGGGAATGGCCTCTGTCAGGATGAGATACATCCAGGGAGGGTCACAGACCTGTTTGGGTGAAGGATGGCTCTTGCTTGAGGATGGTTCAGTCCAGCTCATAATGAGGCTCTGTCCTCTGACATCAAAAGCAAAGCCCTGAATTTTACCAGCAGGTTTATCTTCGAGACCTAAAAGCAGTGGAAGCAGCTAAATGCCTCTTTGAAGTCTTGATCCTGCTTACCATGGACACAGCAAATGTTTTCATGTAGGAGGTAGAGTTTTTGTGTTTGAAACACTGTTTGCAAAACGTTTTTGGAGGTTTTGATTTGTAAAAGCCAATCCAATTTTGTCGCAAATCACCTGGGTTTAGGATGTTAAATTTAAGGAAAAAAGAAACAACACAAACATACACATAAAACCCCAAAACACAGCAATCCACAAACATATAAAGCAAAGTGCAGCAGTGTCATAAAAGCAGAAAAGGAATCAATCCAGAACAAAAATGTATAAAAAATAATTAACATGGAATGAAAGTTGAAAGTATACAAGTTCATAAACCAATTTTAATGCCAACCCAAGCTCTGCTTTGTAGATCTGCCTAAGAGCAGAGTATTAATGTCTCAGCAGATCACATTTTAGTTCTCCTGTATCCAGTTGAGAATAAGTATCAACTCCATAAATACAAACAGCACAGACAGGATATGCTCTTTCATGGAGATGACTCACTTTTCAAATTAAGTTACACTGATTTACAACAATAAGGTCTGAAAATGGAAAGAGGCAGAATTCAATTGCATCAGCAACAGCAAAAATAAAATCTTAATGGTAATGAGAGATAGTGTTGGGAAGTAGTAGTAAGTTCCAGTTGCACTCTCACATGCACTGCTGGCAGTGATTTGTTTAGCTCCTTAAAATGGTTCTCAGAGTTTAGATAGGAAGGCTTTTGGTTATTATGCTAAACACAGTTGTGTGGTCACCTAATGGTGTTTGAGTCTGACGTGATTGAGTCAGATAATTGCCAGATACTGCTTTACTGATTCTGTTTCAAGGCACTAGAGCAAACATTCTCACAAATAGCACAGCACCATGGTTAACATAATGCTGATGGAATTTACCTTTGTGTTTTGACAGACCGTTTTCTCACTGCAGTTTAACAGAAGGATTTATTAAAAACAGAAGCAGCTACTGATCAGATAGCACAGACAACACAGAGCTGCTTTTAGCTTTGGAGCTGAAAGGAGATTTGGAATGCTGGTGATCATTAGTTATATTTTTTTCCAACAACTTTTTAAATAGAAAATTATTAATGCTCAAAAGTGTGTTTAAAATACCACATCTAAAGGGTTTTACAGATTTAGACGCGTCTAATGGCACGTCAGATTTCTCGTTATTACTTAAGTGCCATCTGCTGACAAGAAGTAGCAGTGAATGGATCTCTGACTTGTTCAGAGTGCACGGGCTCCCCTGCCAAGGGGAAGCAGCAGCCAGGTGCATCTATTTGCATCACGTTGCAGGTGTGTGTCAGCACAGACCTGAGGCCTGGCAGTGCAGCTGGCCGTGCCATAGTCGGGCGATATCTGGCTAACGGGGGCTACCTGCAGTGTGTGTTCTTTTTCAAGTACTCACTGGTAATGGGTGGTTGTTCACATGGACCTGTTGTGTTCCTCCCGTGTCTTGGCACATCACTGAAGGGGCTGCTTGTTCCCCCTGGCAATGCGGGACTCTGAGGAAAGTCAACAAGAGCTTGCTGGCTGTGTACCGAGCAGCGGGGTGGGGATGGGCTGTCCGGCACTCGGGGGCTGCAGTTTGAGTAGAGCTCTGGACACTGGGACAGGGTCGGGGTGGATTCAGTGTTTGCACACTGCCAGCTGCTCTGTAAGGCAGAGGCACTGCAAATAACCTGAGCCTGTTCCCAGCCACAGCCAGCCACTAATGTCTCTTTGATGCAGCAAATTATTAATTAACTTGTAAGATCTACGTTTTTTCCTCTTAATTTAAGATTGTTTGAGCTGTAACAAAATGATTGTGAGGGAATCCTGCCTGTTGTAATTGGCTCTCGCAGCAGCTTTTAGCATTTTAACAACCCGTTCAGTGGAGGAGGAGGAAAAAGCATCAGCAAAAACATCATAGATTTACGTATTTGTGACAAAAAACCTTAGTATTGGGACTGGCACCATCAGAAAATCCTACAGACCTCTCATCTTTGGGGGAGACAAGTTTCTGAGCCAAGAGAAAGCTAAAATATTCTGTGCAGGCTCCCTGCAGTATCAGGAGTTCAGGTGTCATCAATAGCATTCATACTTTCCACATTATAAATACTTTTCACTGGACAATCTCAAAGGGCCTCACAGATATTAATGAATCCTCACAGCATTGCACGGGGTGTTATCTCTGCTGCACAGACAGAGAAGGTGAGACACAGAGAAGGTAAGTAGTTTACCAAGATAACACTGAGTCATGGTCATTGTCTGAAGTGGGAGAAAGTCTAGCCTCCCCTTTCCACGAATGTTAGGTATTCGTTTAAATATTATCTAGAAAAATTTAAGTTATGAAAAGCTTGTCACATATATTACAGTCACACTGGCTTATAAGATGTTATTTATTTTTTTACAGAGTCTTTTTTTTCCCCCTTTTCTGCCTATGTTTCTATGACAGAAAATTCTCTTTTACATCCTGTCAGTCTCTTTATCACTTTCTCATGAACCTTTATTTTGCTTTCTTATTTTTGGCTTCAGGCTGTTCCCTAGCTACCTTGAGACTGTGATAAAAGACATCCTGGCTCCTAATCTGCAGTGGCATGCTGGAAGAACAGCAGCTGCCATCCGTGCTACAGCTGTTTTGTGCCTTTGGGCTCTCCTCCACTGTGAAATGCTTTCACCAAAAGAGGTAAATTCTCGCTTTTTCATCCTTGGAAATCTCAGGCAGAAAAACAAAATAAATGCATGAGCCAAGAAAAAAAGGAATAAATCCTTAGGGAAAGTAATATTTTCAGAAGGACATATATTTTTCATAATAAAATTCCTTAATTGTAATTGAATGTTAACGCCTGAAACAATCAGTAGTGGAGGGATGATGACATCCTGATAAGAGACCTGAGGCCAGCAAAATGCTGAGCTGTAAAACCGACCAGCATGGTATTTTGTGGGTATTTTTTTCTAACAGAACATCAATTCTGTAGCACAAGGGTGTGACCCCTGTGAACACAACAGTTGGGGTTATGCCATGACTGGACCCGCAGGCACTGCAGCCAGCCCGGACGTGCTGTGGTGTCACGTGGCAAACACAAGTTGTCTGGTTGCCTTGGAGCCCACAGGTCCATTTAGAGAACAAAAAATAACATCTAAAGATTCTAAGAAACGGCAGGAGGACTTGAGAGGGAACATGAAGAATATCTGTGGAAACTGAAGTGGAGAGCTAACAAGGAGTACACTTAGAGAAGTCACTCTCTCACCAGTGATTAAGGATTAATTGAATCTGAGGAGGGGGTTGAAGCTTCTTTGCTAAAAAAAATAATAAATTATTCACTGGAAATATGTTAAATATAAGGGCGTTTTAAAAAAATAAATTTAATTAAAATGTTATTAAATGTTCACATTGTTAATTGTCTTATAACAGACCTTAATTGAACAAAGTGCTTAAACACACAAAACCGGTTGTGTTCACACATACAAAAACGTTGACATCAGAGACAACTATTCTAGCTGAACATTTTTGTCTGAATCGGTGCCTTAATGCCTATTTTTATTAATGGACGATGTGAAACGCACGGAATCAAGTCAAATTCCGAACCTCCCAGCACATCCCAGCCCGGCGCTCCCTGCCGGAGTCAGAGCGCCATCTCCTGGTACCCGTGCGGAACCCTCAGCTCCGCCTTGCTTCACGGTTCCCCCAAAATTTTGGGGTTTTTTTACGGGCGAGTAAGTTTTAAAGCTTTTACAAGCTAGAACATGCATATGAGTTACATAAAACTCACCTGTTTGTATGCTGAGTGTTCACGAGCTGGGTGATCGACTGGTGGAATTTCATTTCCCAGCCTAACCTGGAGGCAAAATTAGAGCTCTGTAACTTCTGGGATTTTCAGGGTAACATTTATAGATAATTTTTTTTAACTAAGCAAACCGGTATCTGGCAGAGCTAGTGGTAAGTGCTATAACACTAAGCATATCTTTTCTATGCTTTTCCTATTAATTGTAGATCTTAAAAGTGAAAGATGAGCTGATGCCCCAAATTATTGCTTCCATGGATGAAGACTCTAAAATTACTCGACTGATGGCTTGTCGTATTGTTGATGTTTTTCTAAAAGTCTGTGGGAGGCAGTTTGATGCAGATAAATTTAAGAACACTTACACAGGTATGTGTAAAGGTTTAATAGACTTGGGGTGAGGGCATTGTTGGGTTTGATTGTTTGTTTTAATCAAGATCTCAGTGTGGAAGAATTACATTTTGCTTTTTTTACCTGAAGTACCAGAGTTTGCTCAACTTTTAAGGGCTCGGCAGAACCGAGTATTCCCAGCGTCATTATCCCTCAGACCACTAGGTGGAACTTCACTCAATACTTTGGTTTGTGCAGCGCTTGCCAGCAGCTCCTCAGCGTTGCTTCGGAGTTTGGGCCGTGTGAAATGATGTGCTGAGTACAGGGAGAGCAGAACAGCACTGCACCGTGTAAATGGAAGTCACATTGTTCTCCGTGCTGTGCTTGAGGGCCAAGAGCAAACCATCTCAGTGTACCATAAATAGACCTGAATAGGTGCTGGGGTGGGGTTTTATCAAAAAAAAAAGCCAAAGAAGAAAACCCTCATCTAGAGTGCTGTACTGTCAAGTCAATTAGAGCTAGAAGCTCTGATGCTTCTTAGGATGAAGTTTAAGTGCTAAACCATGAACCAGGAGAAGAACAGACTACGCTTTGTACCAGGATTTATGTTCTTATATATACAAATAAATTGGGCTTTCCCTAACTCAGCACCTTAACAAGTGATGCTTTTTCTTACCTGGCACACTAGAAATCTAACAACAAACATTTTTATTTTGGAGAAATACATGAGCAGATTATTGCCAAAGTAAATATGTCTTTGCATCTTGCATGTTTAGGTAGTCTGCAGTGCAGTCATTCACTGAAACAGTAATATTTTATTAATTTAATCACTTAAATAGTTCAAATTATTTTATAATTTAATTAATATCTAATTAATAGAAATGCTGTGCTTTATAGAGCATAGAAATACTTAAACTCTGTAGTTCTGTAAAGCATGAATAGACATCCATAGTACCTTGTTAGAAGGAGTGCTAGATAATGTTCAATTCATCTAAATACTTCCTTATATGTCTTTTATTAATTTTTGGACAACATAACAAAATAACAATAAACGAGGAGCTTATAGGAACAGTGCTACATGTATTTGTTATGTTCAAATGACAGAAACATATCATAAATGCAACAATAAATTGAATGTTGACAGAATACATTAGTTTTTCCAAATGCAAAAGCCAGCTCCTCTGTTCACAGAGCCTTTTGGTTATTTATGTGCTCCTTTTCAGAGGTTTTAAAGCGTCTGGATGATGCCTCGTGTGATGTGCGACTGGCAGCTGCTCACACCTTGGCTAATTGGTTTAAGTGCTTAAAGGACAGTGATGTGAAATCCTCAATGGAAGGTCATGTTGAGTTTCTGTACCAAGAACTGTTGATACATCTCGATGACCCGGACGAAAATCTCCAAAAAGCAGTCCTAGGTAAGAATTTCAGTCGTGGATATTTTTAACAGTGTTCTTTAAATCATCATTTTGAGTGTTCCTGGAGGCAGCACATACAGGTAGAGGATAATCCTGCCAGGCTGGAGGTTTCCTTTGGGTTGCAGTGGACATAAGCTCTGACCTTTTACCTGTGTGCAGAATGGGATGCCCGGGGGAGCACTGGGCAGCTGAACTGCCAGAGACTTCATGGATGGTAAACAGGAGATGGAGCACAGAGCCCAACCACTGCAGGGTGTGACCGTACCCCAGCCTGCTGGAGAGGCTCTCTGGGATTTATTAGTGTATCAGCCTGTGTTCCAAAAAATAAATGTCGAAATACAGACCTCAGCAAATGGGGGAGGCAGGAATTGTGTTGTCATCACTGCATCACTTGTAGAACAATTTCCATGTTTGCTTTCAGCTACTTTGAGGGAACTTGGATAGAGAAACACAGAGCAGCTGCTGATTTATGAAACGTATTTTTGTCTTACAGAAGTTTTAAAGGAAGGAAGCGTTTTATATCCAGATCTGCTGGTGAGAGAAATTGAAGGGGTTGTACACAAGCATCAAACACCGGTGTATTGCAATCAGCTGCTGCATCACATTCAGTCAGCCAAGGAGGCAGCTTTATGAATCACTGCTGAGATTCAGTTTAGGAAACTGATGGGAAATCTGTATGACCTGGATTATTTTTGTATTTTTGTTTGCTTAACTAAGGCTGAGCTGGAAATAGACTGTTTTTTCTTTGTAAATTCACTGTTGGCTCATTTGAAAGTGAAATTGGCACAATTCTATGTTCTTTGCAGTTTGAACAGTTCTTTGTATTTCCTAGCAATAAAACAATGTTTTAATTCACTTTGCATTGGTTTGTCAGATACAAGATTTAAAGGAGGAATGTTTTTTCAGGAATTTAATTTGTAGATTATTGAACAATGTAATAATTTAATGTCACAGTTACTCACGTAATACAGCAAGGATTCAGTCTTTCAAAAAGCACTTCAAACTGGATAAAATCACACTTCACAGAGTCAGGTCTGTGATGACCAGTTTTATTAGGAGAAAAAAAAAAAGCAGCCAAACTTCTCTTGCGTAATGCAACAAAATGTATAATATTTTGAATACTCATATTTATGTTGGTATAATAGGGACATAGTAGGTGGTACTAAAAGAATAGTTTTTATTGTTATTGTATTACATTTCATGACTGATAGTAAAGCTGAATTTTTTAAATTAAGGTTTATACATGGGAAGAAATGTGCTCTTTTGTCATTTAGATTAACAGTATTTATATTTTTGTACTAAATCTATCACATTTGCAGTTTTTATGTTTATACCGTTGTGCCTTGGAAAGCAAGCAACATTTGTTTGCATATTGCTTTGAAATTAAATTCTGTGACTTTAGGTTAAAGCTTGATTTGTTTGGGGTTTTTTCAATAGCTTTGTAGTGTATAAGTTTTGGTGTCGTCTTCTATTCTCAGCTGTGTAATAAAATAAGGGAGCTCCTAGATGCCCTGTGCCGTTGTGGGGTAGTGTGCTGTTCATTTTTTGCACACACAAATCATGCAAAATCAGGATTCCGATGCGGGTTTTTTAAACTGTCTGTATTACAGACAGAAAGTGCTCTTTGGCTTCTAATTCCCGAGTGCCTTGGCTCTGTGTCAAGTCTAAAAACAGACTCGGTGGGGGTTGTTCATTCTCCTTATGCTGTAGGAAGTGCTCGTGTTTGTTTGTCCATCTGACCTCACTTTACCTTTTCAGGCCTGTGACATAATTGTTAACCAACCCCTGATCTGTGCACAGCAATGTCTACTTCCTTCCCAAAGGAACACTTGAGACAGATCACACACACACAAGACAAGTTTTATTCCTAGCTTAAAGGCAAAGTCAAACTTCTGGCCACTTCTCCACAAAACACTGGGTTGCTTTGAAAATTCTCCCAAAAGGGACAATAATACTAATGATACAGAATAGTTGATGAGTTTCTTATGGATCCAAAAGCTATTGTGCATTCCTGTAGAAATGGATACTCATTTTAGATCCTTTGTCAAGTCTTTGAAGTTGAGTTTTCTTCTAATGAAAAGCCAAAGTACAGCTGTTCCTGCACTGAGCAGCATTTTAATTGACTAAAAACTATTAACTATTTAACTCACTGTACATGGAGGGGCAGCTAAAATCCTTATAAGGCGCAATGTGAGTGAAGTAAAAATCCCTAGAAAACATTAAATAGAGTAAAGAGGTTGTGGAGTCTCCAGCCTTGAAGATATTCAAAATCTGACTTAAGACAGCCCTGGGAAACCTGTTCTGCCTGAGCCTGTTGGGCAGGAGTGGGACTACGTACAGCATCTCCAGGGGCCTCTTCCAGCCCAAACTGGTCTGTGGTTCCATGAAATTGTTTCCTTAGAGTAATCAATTATTAAAAAGCCAATTAAATTAGACTGGAAGTAGACTCTCCTACTATCCTAGGAGAGACCTTGTTCTCAAAATAGTCTTCCAAAGCACTGCCTAGCAGCAGGTTCCTCCAATACAACCTAAAGTTTCACTTCAGCAGCAAGAACCCAGTTCTTATGGTAAAGTTCCCTTGAAAGTCCCCCAAATAAATCCTACTTAATGACACTACTACAGGCATGATATTTTTAGCTCTTATGTTGACAAAATTTAGATTCTTTACCACTGACTAGCAGCCTCATGATAGTTGCAGTACAAATGTTGGTCAATTTTAATTACTCTTGTGATCTGAAGAAGAGATGTTTGCAAACCCAACTTCAAATGTGGGATGAGAGAAGAGAACATTCTTAGGTGACGTGGAATCTAGTCAAAGTTTTTCAAGATGTTCTAAAGCTGGCACACAAACAGTACGAGCTGAAGTATTCATCAAGCTTGATATCTTCAGCAGGCTGGGAACTTTTTTTTTCTCCATATGTTGAGCATTTTGTTATCTTTCAGAGCAGTCTGTAGTGGGATGCCTCACAAAGAAAAATCTCCACATCATGCAACAAACCAGCTTTTTCTGCAGAGCCAGGAGAACTTGTTGAAATGAATATCCTGACAGTCCTACTAGAGACGTACTAAACACCAGCTTGATCTTGTTTGTGTGCGTGTGACAAACTGGGCATCTGCCACTTTGTCTTTTATTAGAAGGTCTTCTGGACGTAGGACTTGACAATGTGCTAACCCTGCTTGTAGTTTACCATACTTCAACTTATATAGCCCAAATTTCTTAAATCCCTTTACAAAAATGTACTGTTACTGGGTCTCCTGTGGATGGGATTTTAAAGTCATTTTCTTTGAGACTCAACTTTCCAGCTTCAACCTTTTAGCAGATCAGTAGGAACTCAAGATGTTTTGGGATTTTTTTCCTGTTTGGCCAGATCAGCTCTTATATTTTCTAGATTTAGTTAGTGCTCATTATGGAATGTCACTAGCCCCATATGCATTACGTAACTTTTAAGCAGGACAATTTTGGGGGCACAGCTGTTATCTCGAACTTTCAGGCTTTCAGGCACTTTAGATAAGCAGCCTTTAGCCCTGCCCTTCCTGTGACGAGCCTCTGTCTTCGTCCCTGTAAGCCAGGAGTCCTGTTGTGGAGGATCCTGGGACTCGGATTCTCAGCAAAACAAATGTTTTTAGGTAAGTGCATGCATTTGTCTAACTGAATATAGAATCGTTTACGTCTTTGTTAACTACCTTAAATAGATTCAATTAATTAGACATCGAGAGGGCACTGACAAATGAGATACCTAAACTTTAAGACAAGGTCTACGTCAGAGAGCATTTTTAGGAGAGGCTGGTGGTTAAGTATGTTCCAGATCCATCCACTTCTCATCCGTGTGGGTCCATACAGGCGGTGTGCAGATTTCCTCAGGAATGCTCTGGCAGATTGCAGACACGCTGCAGGTGTCCGGCCCTGCAGGGTCATGTGAGCCCACGGGGAAGGTGCACTAATGCACCTCTCTGCTTGTGTCAGCAGCCTGTGCCCAGCGACTGACCCCCAGCTACAACTGCAAAGTTATTATCGGCTCTAATAACATGCCACAGCTCTCATCTAATCTCTGCACAGAGAAATTTAGCTATTAAGATATAATAAGTTAAAACCAGGAGTTACCAGAAAGAACAAGTACAGTTGTACTACATAGTACTTGATAAAACTATCCAGTTATAGTATGGTAAAACCATGATAGCTATTTATGTCATCATGGTAGAAGTTATTTATTTATTTCAAGTAAATTATATTATAATAGTTCTATATAGAGAGGTTATATAGAGGTTAGAGTTCTGATGGGCAGTTGCACAGGCTTTATCTTGCTTGGGGGAAGCCCCTTGTCTGCACCATGCAAAGATACCAGAGCACTGCCCCAAATATAAAGTAACATCTTGGCATTGGAAAGCCAACTGCTGGCTTGAGAGCAGCCAAGTTCTGCTTCATTTGCAGAATCTGTGTTAGGATCCCTACATGGGAAGGTGAGCAGGAAGGTGTTGGCTAGAAGAGTGGATCAGAGCTTGTCTTGCCGGATACATCACGGACTGCTCTGTGTCTCAGTCCTTCATGTGAAACTCTAATCATGTTTTAAGAAGAGAGAAAGAAAAATAAAGAAAAAAAATATTCATTATTAGGCAGATGAAGGATCAACAAAAATTACAGTTAACAAGCTTGTGTCCATTTACTGGGATCAATCCCCCAGAGAAGCAGGAGCTGAGCTGAAGCAGCAGATGAGAGCTGTGAGGAGAACGGCTGCTCTGCCAGCCTGCCTTGGGTGTAATCGGCTTTTCTTGTTAATGTCTGAAATCCCCTGTAAGTCAGGACCACGGAGATCGAGTGGCAAAACTGATCCGAAGTGCTCTGCATCCCCCTTTACCTGATAACCCAATTGCTCTGCATCCCCCTTTACCTGATAACCCAATTGCTCTGGTTGGAGCACCCACTGCCTTTAGCTGAGAGGTGTAGGAAAATGGCCCAGGTGAGCTTAACCAGAAAGGGATGCAGATGGCAAGAAACCTTTCCTTTAACGAGCAAGAAATCAGATTTCCACATATTTCAGGTGATTTTCGTACCACTACATATATATGATGATCTCCCCAGCCATGGACACAAAGGTCACCACTCCCATCCTGTGCAGCAGCAGGCCATGCCCAGTACCCAGTACGACCAGTCAGAAACACCTCGCTGCACTGGTTTCTGCCACACTGAGTCTGTACCTTCAGTCACTGTGGGGATTTGTCCCTTTTGATAGCAAGGGCCAGAATGTGGAGCACAACAGGTTTGCTAGCTGTGACTGCTGGAGTGCACTGGGAATGGGAATCTCAGTGGGAAGGGAGAGATAATGTGGGAATCACAGAGGGAAGGGAAGGGAAGGGAAGGGAAGGGAAGGGAAGGG
>WEIT01004776.1:162501-176229 GCA_013389985.1 Dryoscopus gambensis
GAACACTGGCTATACTTATGCACTCAGGTGAGAACCCTTTTCTTCTTGTAGACAAACTGACTGTTCTCTGAATGTTGCTAATCCTGGAGAGTTGAGCTTTCATGGTAAGTAGCTTCTTCTTTGAAGAAGTGAGCTTTTTCTAGTCTGGTTTGAAAACTGCTGTGTCCTAACTGGAGGAAAGAAAATGTTGAACTAGCAGGACAATGACTAAGATAATGACTCAGTGTTTATTAGTTGCTATGAATAACTTGTGTCCGCCTAGTTACTACTGCTGTTGGATTTCTATAAATACGTCCTCAAAATTCTTCGATGTTTTTGTGTCTTGTAACTTTGGTGTGTGCTTTCTTTTGTGACTTGGGACCACTTCCACTTCAAAGCACTGATTGATGCACGCTCATTGCTGCTAGTGTGGGACTTGGCTGGAAATTACCTATTGATTACTTCTTTTAGCAAAGCTGCTTGTTGGGTGAATGTAAAATCTGTGTTCTAATGAACTTGTTTTCTCTTGTATCTTTCTCTTGTATCTTCTAATGTTCTTGGTTTTTTCTTGTATATTTGTATCTGATTGTTTTTCTTAAATCACTTCAGTTTTCTAGAAACTAACTCTGTAGTGTTTGGTAGATTTTGTATTATGTATTCAGAACAAGTGTTGTGATGCCTGTTTTGAGGTTTTTAGTATTAATATAGCAGATTGTTGTTTTAATCTATTGAGCTTTTCCTGCTGTTGAGTTATGAGATATATACTTGCTTCAAAATCTATCAGTGAGCCTGAGTTACTGGTTTAGCTAATTTTAAGTTTGAAAAAATGATTGTTCATTAGGATGCTATATGAGATTTGCCTTTCTATTCTCTCTGTGTGTCATTATTATGTATTGTGTATTAAAGTACAGTATAGAGATTGGAGACTACTTGGCTATTTGCCAATAAAACAAAAGTTACCAAAACTGTAGCATTAAGAGATTACTGACTTAATACTCTTCCTNTTTTTTTTTAAGCTGTAGCCTCTTGTCAATAGTGTTGCAAAATGTGACGTGTTTTATGTTGCATCAATTGAATTGCAATTTTTCCTGAATTTTATGAAAAACCATTGGTAAAATGTTGATTAAAAACAAGTGGATTTTCTAATTACAAAAAAAGCATGCTGGACAATGAAAGGTGATTTATGTGCCTTGTATCCAGCAGCAGTCTCACTTCTGTATTGCAAATTGTGTGTTGCAAATGGGCCTTAGAGATTGGCTGAAATTATTGTAACTTCTGATAGATTAAACTTCGCTCCTGTGGTATTCTTGTCCAAAATTCTTATCCAGTGAAACAGAGGGCAAGTAGAAAGGAAGATGCAGAATGATAAATCCTATTGGACATCTGCAGGATATTTCCTTATGACTTTGGTGGGGTTTTATTTGGGGGACAACTGTTGAGTGTTTGTCTTGCTGCATAAATGAAGACTGTTTTGCAAAACTGAGGAGTTGTGAAGGGGTTACACGTCCTGAAACTTTCCAGCTTGCCATTTTGCTGTGCTAGACTATTAGGCATAGGTATTTAGAAATGGATAGAGTTGGGTAAGATGAAGTTTAATAACTAAATTAATGAAGGCAAGTATAGTTAAACTAGGTTGAAATTAATTCATTGTAATTCTTTATGTAGAAGAGAAGGATTGGCAAGCTCTTTCTTCAAAATTGTGTGAAGCCCCAAATGTTAAAATATGGGGGAAAACTGCTTGGTACAGTGACGTGACGCTGCCTGCAGGGTGTCAGGAGAGTCAAGCACAGTCTTTTGTGCAGACTCTCGCTGTGCATCTGCTTGCTGTGTATGTGCAGGGTGACATTTATTATTGTAGCTCTCCCTACCCTGGGTCAAACAATATTTGAAGACTCTGAGGAAAGGGAGAATTGCTAATCAGAAATATTTGCATGTTGAAATTTGTGCCTTCTTACCCCTCACCTGTGTTTGTTTTGCTTATATTCTAATCTGGTTTATTCTGTCTTTGACAATTCCATTTTTACAGAATCTTTTCTTTAAAGAAATTGGCTTGGGATGTAGCCCTGCAGAGAGCAGAGTGGTGGAGCTTGATACCACAAAGCTATTAATAGGGTTGGCTATGACTTATTAATAGAACTTATATTAATACTCACTGGGATCACTGTATGTTCATAGCTGAAGTGCTCCTACTTTGTGCTTCTACTCCTCCAGCCCAAATCAGAAAAACATTTAACTGATATACCTAAATAATCTTTATCCTCCTCCAAATGCAAGTCAAACTTGTGAATCTCACCCACTTGTCAACACAGAATTTACACCTCACTCTTACGACTGATCTTTCCTTTTAGTCACCATCATCTTTTGAGTTGTGTTGTCAGTTTGGATGCCTTTAACACTTCTTCACAAATATGGGTTAAATGAATAAGAATTTGGTTTGATTTTCTTCTTCTGTGTCAGAGCATTCAACTGGGATGTAATTTTCTGCACAGTAATTGAATAAAATCCTTTGAGGTTTTTAAGTCTGTTCTGGGACTGACTGAAGAAATAACTAAACGATTCAAGGTAGTGCCCTTGGTCACTTGATGTAAATAATGCCCCCTGGTTAGAAAGGCTATGAATGTTTTTGTATTGCCTGTATGTCTGTGTCCATGTTAGAAGATGTCTGTTCAGTTGTAGTCCTTTAGGTGTATTGCATCTCTCTGTTATCCTGAATAGTCAAGAACATCACTGCCCATTTCATTCCAAGGAGTATTTATAAGTAAATGACACTTAAGGTCCTTCAGACAAGCCATAGGCATGCTAAAATTGGCAGACCTCATTCTCATTCCACTTATAAATATATAACTTGAAAAATAACTCACTGGAGTTTAGGACATTCTTGTTCTGTAGAAGCTCATGGGAAGGAGGTATCAAGAAGCTGGAAATGTAAGACTGGATTCAGTCACCAGCTCTGCCAGTAACCGTGGGAGCTGTTTGCTGGGGGGAGGAACCAGGGTCTGCACTTTTTGCAGAGATTATCCAGCAGCGTTGGCTAATTGCATCCCACCATTAGGTTCGGTTTCTTGGTCACCTGTACGTATTGCATAGGAGTACATCAATGTACAGGTTCATTTCCAGCACTGGAAAGGAAAGGCAGTGGTTTCTTTGTTTACTGTAGTCTTTTCTGTAGAAGAAAAAAGGCTGCATTCCAAAGCATGGAAAGTGAGATGGCAAGTTAGGAGACTTCTAGGTACTGTCCTGCTGACCGAGGACAGATAATGTGAAGAGAATTATTATCTAGCGTAAGTGAGAGACAAGCCCCTTTTGTTAACGAGGAAAAGATTCCACGATGATTTGTTGGCCTTTTTTTTTTTTAGATAGTGGAGCCCAACTTCAAGCTATTTATTCAATCCACATTAATATAAATGCTCATTGAGATAGTTGGTAACAGCAAGTGTTCATAAACAGAAACAAATTGAGGCTGGTCACAGCTGTCAGCTTGTTCTGTGTACTTTGTGTTCTTGTGAATTGAGTATCTGTAAGAAACGTGGGGTGAAGATGAGGAAAAGCAAATGCATAGTGGCAAGTGTAAATAGCAAAACTGAGTTCTGAAACAACTGTTTAGGGAGGGACTCAATAGAAAACTGTTGTGGCTCTGACCCTTTCAGAATAACAGCAGGAGGAGCCACATTTAACCCCTCTTCTCCCTTCACATCTGTCAGAGTGTGAGTCATCTATACTTAGCATTTTTGAAAACTGTAAAAATTAAATTCTTTAGTCTACAGATGGTTAAGTACATGAGCAAACATGTTGTTTCTTCTCCCTCTTCCAGCCAAATGGAAGCAAGGATTGATAAGCCTAATGCCTTTAGTAATAGGTGCTGGGTTTGTTAGGTTGTGCTGGGCCCCTGCCTTGCACAGGGTGGCAGTGCCCGTGCCAGCGTTACCAGGGCACACCGGAGAGACCCAGCACACAGAACCAAAGCCCTGCCGTCAAATCTGTGCTCCTCTGGGCAATAGAAGCAGCTGCTTTGGACAGACCCTGGTCTGGTCTTATGGGCTGAATGCCCAGCTGGTGCTGGAGCCATGAGATGTTCTCCTGCAGTGTGTTGTCTGGGTCAGTTTTTTAGCCCAAAGAAACACAGTTGTCAAGCTCTGACAGCCCCTTCTTACATGCTCTACTTTGTATTGTGGAGCAATGAAGAAGCTCACTTGAAAAGCACCACCTTGTCAGAATTACATCATTACTGTAAGTGTAGCTTCAAGGCCTTCTGATGTTAACTTAATTGTATGCCGAAATAATACAATACTTACCATATTATTACTTTGTGATGTTCTGAGATCTTTAATGATTGTGTAAGAAAACTATTTCCATTGAATTGTTTTTGCACAAATACGTTTTATAGTAGCTGTTTATATGTATTTTTTTAAAGGGAAAGCTTCTATTTCAAATACAGGCCACACAGTAGAATCTACTCATTCAAATCTAATTTGCTTGTTTGTTTTCATTTGGGGAGAAGGACCTGCAGTTGTAAACAACTCTTTGCTTATCTCTTCTTTTAAAAAACCAAATGAAACCCACAGGAGTACTGAAGTGCTGTTACATCTCTGTATTTCCCTGTGGCCCAAGAAGGGACAGAGTCCTTATGGAAGCTGGCCTAGAGCACTTAGCATTTGCGTGCTGTGGGTCACAGGGCTGAGCAGTTCTAGAGCCTGACCTGCTGTGCAATGCCCGGTGCCAGCAGCCTCTGCTCACTTACATAACCGAATGTTTCCTTTGGTTGTAAGTATGAGTATCCTGCTGTAGGCTAAACTTCTGCTTTGGTAAATGTATTTCTTACAGACTCCTCAGCTTAATCTGTTTGTGTTTGCCTTGTGTTGCTGCCTTGTCTTCCCTGTAAATTTTCATGGTGGCTGTGAGAGAATCACGTGTCGAAATGTGGAGTTCCTGGGGTAATGATGTGAAGGCTATCTATGTGTAAACTTGCCTCTGTGGAGAAAAACTGATTAAAGTCTCTAAACAATTTTTGTTAGTTCAGAGTTGAATATTTCTCATGGTTTGCAACAAATTACGAAATGTTTTTAAACCACTTCTTTAAAAAAAGTAATGGTGGTTAAACTGAAGGAGCTGAAGCAAGGAAGTCTTTAAGTGTCTTAAAGGGAGGAACTTCCTACTTGTTGAGAGATGGAAATTCAGAGTAATGGATCTTTGGTTCTCAAAACAAGGACTTGGCAAGCAGAAAAGGGACAAAAATAAGCTTAGACTGAAAATTAATCTTTGCCTTGCAACTTGGAGTGTGTCATTTTTAATTTGCTGCCAGACATGGTGAAGAAACTGTGTCGTGAATGGCTTCCTCTCTCAAATTGATCCCAAAAGAATGAGTGCTTGCTCTGGCTAAATTTGAGAGGGTGTTTCCATGGCTGTTGTTTCTTTCTCTGACTTGTTTTCAGTTGTAGAACTCATATTATGAATTGCTTGGGAGAACCTTGAATATCTACATATATCTAGATTATTGGGGTTATTTGGTATATCTTGTGGGGATTGTATCATAACCCTGAATAAACTGCATTTAATGGAAACTTGGGCTAGCTTGAAGAGCATGTTTGTTACCAGGTTGAAAATACCCCTAGTAACTTTGCCTTTCTTATTTTACTGCAGTTCGAGTTATTCTTCATCTGCTTTGGATTTTGAGACTGAAAACAAAATAGATCCAGTGTTTGATTCACCCAGAATGTCACGGCGTAGTTTACGGTTGGCTGCTGGAGGATACAGTAAATCAGATGATGGGCAGAGTGATTCCCTTCACGACAGCTCTTATGCTGGAAACATGTCCTTCAGGGATCAATCTAAGTAAGCATTTTGAGTCATCACAAGTAAATCCCGAGTCTTTCTGTTTGAGCACAATAATGCGAAAAGGTTACCTAGAGGCCTTATTTTTTGTTCTTGGTGTTTCCTGCCATACTCTGAAATTCATGTTCAGTATGTTGTTTGCAATGACAATTTTCTTACAAAAATCTTTGTAAAATTATAAGTGCTTGAAGGCGAGGACTTCCTTTTAAACCTTGTTTGTTCTGTTTAGTCACGTCAGTGTTGAAATGACTGTTTAATCATTCATTAATAATTGATTAATAAAGTGAGTAATTAACAGAAATTTGTGTCTTTAATGCTATGTCTTACTTGCCTTTGCGTTGTTTCCTAGGGTGGTAAAGCAACGCAGAAGTATGAACAAACAGTCTGGCAGTGGAAGACATGTGCCAAGGAAAAATCTGTCCAGCTCATCTATTTTTAGCCAGAGCAGTTTCAATAGCCATGCCAGTGATACATCAATGATATCCACTATATTGGATGAGTCTCTGATTCGGGAACAGACAGAAGTTGATCATTTCTGGGGTAGGCAGTGATTGCTATTTCTTGCATCAAACTGTGCAAACTGGTTGGTTTGGTGCGTATAAATTTATGATCTTTGCCCCACCTGCTGTCCATCCTATCCCCAAACGTGTGCACTTGCACTTCTGCTCTAGGGGTATACTTGCAAAGATGCCCACTGGAAATTCGTGGTCCAGTGTGTGACTTTGATTTACTGGCATAGCTAACATCAAGGGATGTTGCATGGTCAAGTTAATATGCCAGCAAACGTAAATGTTTTTGTGATGCAATGCCATAATTATCTCCTGTCGTTGCTTTCTTCAAAATGTACATTGAGTACTGCGTTTAAAGAATGGTAAACGTGTAACTTGTGTTTGAAAATCCAAAGGGAAAGCATTTTCTTCTTTGTTTATAGGCAGAAGTTTGTTTCTTCTTAACGTACCTTAACGTGAATGTTTCGAATTAGTGGCATTTCAGGATTTCCCAAAAGGGTTTTTGTGTGTGCCTGGCTGGTTTGGCTTTGCAAGTATATAAAAGTATACTTTCCTGGAACCTGCTTTCTTCAATGAAGAGAAAATATGAGCATTGTCTATATCAAGTATTGTCTATGTGAAGTATTGTGTAGCACCAGATCAACAATTTGTTACATCTCCCGATTCAGACTCTTTGTTTCCAGTCAGAATACTTGTGACCTTCCCAGAGTCCTAATGGGAAGAATTGTTTCAATCTTGGTAGAACCCATTCTAAATTTTAGATAACCTGGCTCTTAAAACAGAATTTTAAATACAGTAGTATCAAAGTAGTTACCAAGCAGCAGAGACACTGTAAGCTTGTAAGTAGCTGCTTTATGGTCACGTGGGAGCTAAGTCAAGGTGCAGTTGGTATTCATTTTACATTGTCTGCCTCTTCTGTGGTGGGATGCTTTTCACAACTATTACCTTACTATAATAAGGCCTGGATACATGTTTCTCTGATGGGCTGCAGAATATGTTAAATGCTAACCATAAAGAGACTTTCTTTGAAGCCTTAAAATTAGTAGGTCTTCTAACTTGAGTTTGTCAGATACTGCAATTCAGTTCAGTTCTCCTTATATTTGGGACCAATTTCTTCTTTTCTCGCTTGCAGGCCTCGATGAAGAAGGTGACCCCAAAGGTAACTACCCTTTGCTTGTCCTCCACATCCGTTCTGCGTAGCAGCCGCGGTGCTGGCAGCGCTGCCATGGCGGTGCTGGTGCTTGTGCTCTGTTTGCAGGCGGTGACTCCGCGCTGCTGCAGGGGAACGGGGGCACGGCGGCGGAGCTGCAGCCCGCGCTGAACGGCTACACGTGCAGCGACTGCAGCATGCTGTCCGACAGGAAGGAGGTGCTCACTGCCTACTCGGCTGCCCACGTGCCATCCTCCAGGATCTACACCAGGGACAGGAGCCAGAAACATGCCTCTGGTAAGTGACTTTCTCTTGTGTTTTCTCTGCAATACAGTTCGGTTGCTTCGTTGCTATGTAGTGTTAGTTAAGCTTGTCCTACCCTGAGAAACTTGCCAATAACTGAATTCTAGGGATCGGCTTGTATGAAATACCTTTTTCTGTGTCGGCTGGAATTTTGTGTATGTGTCAGTTTCTTATATATAGTTATCTACTGATTTTCAGTGCTGCTGTAGGAATTAAACAATTGCAAAATGAAAACGCTCTGATATCCTAAGTTATAAAATTATTTGGCCAGCCAGCACTGATTTTAGGTTTCCTAATCTGACATCAGATCTATGTGGCTCTGTCTTTAAGATTTTGGTTGTGGCTTTCAGAGAGAAACTTTTTCTGTGCTTTTGCTTTTATAATTTTTTTATCCCTTACATGATTTGAACTTTCTTTTATAATTTTTTTATCCCTTACATGATTTGAACTTGCTTTTATAATTTTTTTATCCCTTACATGATTTGAACTTTCAAGATTGACCAGAATTGTTAACTTTGCAGTGCTTCTGCTGTCTAGGGAATCTCTGAGAGGACTTTCTACTTCCTGTTTAATTTCTTCTCCTCTTTTAACCTTGCAGTTTTTTATAGTGTGTCTAAAAGCTAAACCTCAGCTACATGAAAAATTGAACTCCAAAGGGAAAAACTGATTCCCAATAGTCACTCCAGTGACTACATTTCAAAAGCTTGAAAAGTTAAGTCTGTATAGATAAGATTCTGCCTTTCTAAGACAGTCTCCATTCAGAGGATTGTTTTCCTTACTGTGTTGCCTGTGTCTGCCTGCCTCTTGCACAGCATCTGGAGTTTCTTGATTATGGGTAGTCCTCAGTTACCACCAAGGATTTGTTTCTTTAATGACCTTGAATTAGAAAGGAGCCAGTTTTGGAATTCTGTAGATTTCTTAGTCTTGAATGAAGTTTGTTTTCAGTACAAGAAATTAGTTTGTTTGAGCTATATGGTACGATTTCAAATACTTAAATATTTCTTTTTAGTGTAGCACAGAGTGGAATTCTTTTTTAACTTGCAGTCAACTACTTAAAGTGGAACTGCATGAAAACTCTTTCAGTGCTCCTGAGTTTGTATTCACATGAGAGAGTTTTACTCATCTTCGTACATTCCTTTGAACTTTAATCTAGAAGTTTAGGTCAAACTTTGAGGGTGTGTGGGTGGGGAAAGGCACACACAGCCATGGCAGGTTTTTGGGATGTGGCAGTGGTGGATTGTGGCTTTGTTCCCGTGGCTCTGGAGGAGGGTGTGTCTCCAGCACTTCAGGCACACCACTGTAGGAACTTCCTCTGATGGAACAGCCGGGAAGGTGGTGAACAGTCTTCTCTTTCAAATCCAGAATAACACCTGTGTCTCTTTGGAACTGTGACCCCCAAAATCAGGATCAACAGCTCAAATCAGTGAGGAATCCTGAGTTCCATAAGCAAGGAATTCATTGCTCTTTAGAGTTCTGCATTCTCGCTAAACAGAGTTATTCTTGCTGAAGTTACACGTTTTACCTTGAGGTCATTATCCAGGGTGTGTAGTTCTTACAAAAGCTTTGATGTAATATCTAATACACCCTGACTTTTCAAACCACACTTGCTGAAGTTTCATACTCTTGGTTAAAGGCTTTCCCTGCTTCGTTCTCACTCTTACACAAGCTAATGGTGACCAGAGAGCAGAATTAGATATTTCTATGGATGAATAATTTGTATTCACACTGTTTTTTTCAATAGGAGGAACGTATTTCTACATGAGTAAGATTCTACGATTGGTCAAAAATACTGCAGCATCTTTTGCATCACTATTAGTGCAACTATTTCAAATGGTTTTGCTGAAGCTGGGTTATGAATATAAAGGTACCTTTTCAGTTGTCTTCCTTGGTCTCCAAACAAAGACAGTGTGTGTGCATTGGTTTTTCTTTCTTATGGACTTTATCTTTGGCACTATGATGTTCTTCTTCTGTAGTCTTTGGCTGGCTCCTGTCTTTCTCAGGTTTTATTATTACCTCACTTGTGCTACGCTTTCCATACCTTTCCTCTGTTTTCAAAGTATCAAGATTCCTTTAAGCAACATCCACATACTGATTTTTACTAGAAAGTGGTAGAAAGTAATTTTTAAATTGAGAAACTTAAGTTGATTTGTAAAAGCTGCGTGACACTGGTGATAGTGTCAAATTCTGATTTTTCAATGTCTTTAGGTCTCTTACCACCCTTAAACCTGCTGTGCACTTAAAGCTTGTTTAGATCTGTCTTGCAAAACTCAAACTGCTCTCATCACTCTGCACTACTTTAGAGCTCATCTTGTTTTCCCTGAAAACATTCATTTCTTCTTTGGTGCTCTCTTCTATTATATCTGCTCCACAAGGGAAGTTAAATTGCCATAGGCAGAAGGTAACTGATTCTTGCATGTGAGTAGAACTTTGCTCTCCTTCTTCTCTCTGCTCAGTCTTATAACTGCTAATGCTTTCTTCTTCTTGTAACAAGGTTGTTAAAGTCAACACAAATACGTAATGAATGGTTGACCCATTTGATGGAATGATGGGAATGGGGACTTATTTGATGAGGGTTGGTTGGGTGGTTTGTTTGGTTTTTTGGTTGTTTTTTTTTTACAAACTTTGCTATCTGAAAAGAAGCAGAAGGATTTTTTTGAACCAAGAGGCCACCTGATATTTAAACAAAGAATAAGATTGCACAGAGTAGGCTTCTTCCTCAATAATTTTTCAGTTTTCCTATGAGTAATATAATTTTAGTAGTGAACCAAGCCAGTTTAGCTAAAATCTGTGTACATGAAAGGCTTCAAACTTGAGAATTAGATTCCATGTGTGCTTTTTGAATGTATTGCAGCTCACTCAGACTACTGTGGGAGCATGAATGTAAAGGAGTTCTACAGAGAAGATCGTCATCTTGGTATGAATGAGGAATCAATATGTAAGTATAGTGATTAATATTGTCGCAGCCTGGGGCTCTACACCAGGTTGTTGCTGTGGTAGTAGTATCAGACAGCCCCTGACACTATAGAAGCTACAAAGTAAATATTTGGGTTGCAACTTAGATGTAGGGGGGGAATGGTGATCCCCTGGTGTACTGTAGTCTTTCCCCCAGCAAGTTTCCTTGCCCTGAAGTTTGCTTAGCAGTTTTTGGGGTTGATAGCTGATGAGATGAGATAGACTTGTTCAGGTTATCTTGTAACAATCTTGACTTCATCCTGCCTTTATCCCATTAATCAACTGTTACCACAACCAACAGGTGATGACTGTAAGGGGAAGAAACATCTTGAAATATACACCACAGACCACATGCAGTCCTCATGGGCTGAAAGGGTAGCAAGGACCGTTTGGCACACCTTTTCTTCTGCAGGTTGACTTGGACATTTTTGTTTGCTTTTATTTTGCATCGCAATCTCACAATGTTAATCCTACGTGTTTTGTGTTTGGGATTTTTTTCCTTCCTTCATCTGTCAAAGTAGGATAAAAATGTAAAGTGCCTAGGCAACTAACTTCCTTAACACCTCTTCTGTCTGACTTCTTGCTCTGATTCTGGCTTTTGCACAAGCTTGGCAGGCTGCTTACCTATTAGTGAAAACAAGGTGTGGGGTAATGTGCACCTTGTATGTTAAAAGGAACAAGTCAGAGTGTTAATTTATTGCACTTCAGGGAGATCTGCATGTTTGATAGGTTGAAAAGCTGACTTTAAATGAAAGCAAGGTATGAGATACTCATCTGAAGACTATTTTAATAAAGGGGTTTTAACATTTTATTTTTGTTCTAGTGATAGTCAATTTTTACAGGAATCTTATATAGGGATAGAATCTACCCTGTGAGATGAGCGTTCCCTAGCTTGAATGACAGAGGCATCAAGGATCTGTTGAGTGCTCTTTATTCAGCAGAGGAAAATGATTTGAGACACTTCAGTCACCTAAATGATTTGCAAAACATTGGGTTGGTATATCTATAATCCCTCAGATTAACCCAGACATACCTGCTAATCTAAAAATGTAGGATTATTTTCTAAACAATACGGTGTAGTTTGTTCTGTAGAAAGATTGGTCCTAGTCTTGGACATAGTAATTGTTGGCCTCAGCAGGCTTTAAGTTACAGCATTTTATTACAGTGCATATTACAGGGTGGGGGTGTTTGGTGCTGGTAGTTTTGTTCTCTTTGAGAGATACAAAACTGGTACTGAACATCCTTGGGAACACTCAGCTTAATGAAAATTGACTACTTGTAACTTTTAGTAGGGAATACTTTCTATTGTTTATCAATATTTCTGAGATGTCACTGGAATTTTAAATTTTTAATTGTTCTTGCTTCTCAACAGTAACCCAGATAATGAACTTGATGTATAATTTTGAACAAATAAGATGCTTTTAAAGTAATGATGTTCTTAAAGCTTGCTTTTATGGTAGTACTCCTGCTATTCTCTGCTACCCTTTGCATGGCATTGTTAGATAAACATGTTACAAAATGTAAACTTTGATTTTGGAAAAGCGATATTCTAACAGCACAGATGGTGTTCATTCTGTTTCTCTCTGTCCATGAGAATTCAGTTTCTAAACTGTCTTGGTTTTACTTGACTTCATATTTCTTAGTGGCTTGCTTTGCTTTAAAGTAGTGAAGAACCGAGTTTGAGATTACTGAAAGGTACGGTTTAAAATTCTGCAGAACACGTAATGGGCAGGGGACTGAGTTTGTTTTACTGCATGTACTGAAGAGAACCTTCAGCTCCTTTGTGTCTGTTACCACATGGAGTTAATTTGTTATAATCCAGGTTACTTTTTGCTTCACGTGTTGCGAACAGTGGGAGCAACGGGATGGCTGGTGTCGCAGAAGGTGGTGTCTCTACTTTGGCTGGCCATTCTTGCTCCAGGTTACTATTCTAATCCGTGTATGTGTGTGCATTGCCTGTTCCTTTTGGCAACCTAGGGGGCTGCAGGGGCTTACACTCATTCAGCCGTGCTTGTGCTGTAGCTTTTGTATCTTGAAATGCATGTGCTACTTCAGTGACCAAAATATGCTTAATGAGAGGGCGTGTTTCTGTCCACAGGCATAGCAGGAGACTAACCAGGCTGTTTCAGGAGGGAATCAATGTGTGAATAGCACTGAATATGGGGTGTCAAGAGTAATGGGGTGTGTTTGGTTTGGCAGTCGCTTCCTGTATTGGTAATCCTCGTACCAAAACCTGCTGCTGCTAAACTGTGCATTTCCTGGAGCGTACTGAGGTCTCCAGTGCGTGATAACTTGTGTTCAGACATTAACACTGAATTTCCAGCAAGGTAGCATTGTTATAACAAATGAGCACTTCACCTCCTTGCATGGCTGTTGGTCTTGTTGAGTAGCTGATGTTACAGCGCTGTCATATTTGGGATATCTAGATGTCAGTAAGCTGCATGCATTGCCTTATTCATGCATTTCTCCACTCTGCAAAGTGTTGGCCACAGCTGCATGTCCCTCTGCTTGCTTTCTTTGAACGTGTGCTGCAGTAATTACATTTCACACTCCCACCTTTTGTCTTCTAGGGAGAGCAGCTTCTGGCATGTTCAGGTTGCTTAGAACTGCGTGGTATCAACTTGTTACTCTGATGTCTTTGCTCAAGGTGTTTCTTGTAAGAAGGTGTGTATCCTTTGAAATTATTGTTTTGTGAGCAAGTTATTTACCCAGTTACAATATAAAACAATTAATTATGGTAAATGTATTCTTTCCTGTAAACTTTCCTCTCTTTCTCTAGATGCCTTCCAAAGAACTACAGGTGGTTACTGTTTCTTATCCCACTCCTGTTTCTACTAGGTATGTCAATTGTTCACTTGTAATAAAAATCAGTGTGTACTACAGCTGTTCCAAAATTGCATTTTTAGTTGATTTATGAAGAAGATGCAGAAGTGAAAAAAAGCAAGTTTGTGTGTGAACAGGGCAGTAATTCAAGCTTACAGGGTACTGACAAGTCAGCGAGCTTTC
>WEIT01004776.1:185892-249760 GCA_013389985.1 Dryoscopus gambensis
CCCGACTCCTGCCCCGTCCCTGCCCCGCCGGCCCGGGCACCGTCCGGGGTTGCGTCACGCTGCCCAGAGATCACGGGCAGAGCGGAATTTCGGCCCCCGTCCCCCAGCGTCTCTCGGTGGCCCCGCGTTCCGGGCAGGCCGAGGGAGGCCCCCTCCCCATCGGGATGGGCTCGGGCTGCCCCCCGGGTGTCCCCTGGCGCTCGGGGTCAGCCCCGCGGCCATCCTGGAGCTGAGCCCTGCCAGCCGCTGCTCTGCCAGCTCAGTGTCAGTGTCAGCTGGCTGCGCAGGGGCGGTTTCAGGGTTTCAAAGTTCAGCCGGGACATGGGGCTACTCTGCTGCACGGCACGGTCACCCTGGTGCCGCGGTCAGGAAGGGGCCGCTCTCTGGGCCGGAATGGCCTGCATGGAGGAGCTTCTTGGAATAAATCCACTTGGTGTACTATTTGTGAACGTGACAGTGACTAAGTAGAGCAGGCCCGGGCGTTTATTCAGAAATGTTACTACAGCCTTTTTTGTCATAAGAAAATTGTTTGTATTTCAAAGCATTTTTAGGCTTCCTTTTTCACATCCACTGCAACTTGCAGGGGTGACCCTTTCTCTCATCAGAATTTAACATGTAGACCCTTGCTTGCAGGTGCACAGAGTAAGGGGCTTGCTCTAGGGGCTTCCTCAGCTGCTCCCAGCTTTGTTTCCTTGTGGTTCTGCTGGGAGAGGACAGGATGGAAAATTGGCTTCACAGTTAGGTTGGAAAAGACCTCTGAGGTCATCAGGTCCAACCTTCGGCTTATCACCTGTCCACTGGACAGTGGCACCAAATGCCACTCTGGTTGTTTCTTGAACCCTCCTAGGGAATGTGACTCCACCACCTGCCTGGGCAGCTGGGCCCAGTCCCAGTGCTTGACCACCCCTTCTGTGAAGAAATTTCTCCTGAACCTCCCCTTAAAGCCATTTCCTCTCATCACCGGCTGCCTGGGAGAAGAGCACCTGGCTCCAAACTCCTTTCAGATGTAGAGAGAAGGTTCCCCCCTGAGCCTCCTTTTGTCCAAGCTGAGCCCCCCAGCTCCCTCAGCTGCTCCTCATCAGACTCAGGCTCTGGACCCTCCACCAGCTCCATCGCCTTTCTCTGGACATGTTCCAGCCTCTCAGTGTCTTTCTTGAAGTGACAGGTCCAAAACTGTGCCTTGTGTCTCCTGTCCTCAGACCTCGTCTGTGTTAGGATGAGATCAGGCCTGTGAGGGAGCGCAGAAAAGCAGCAGTCATGGAAGAAAGTGGGGAGGAAAGTCCGTGGTGCATAATCCTGCTTGTGCTCCCGGCGTACATCAGACAGCCCGCCCTGCCCTGCCCTGCCCTGTGTGCCAGCACCAGCACATTAAATCAGTTTGTTCTTCCATAACCCCTCTGATGGGATCAGCGGGGCACCATCCAGGCCTTAAGACTTAAATTGTATTTGAGAATAAATTTAAATTTAAGACAAAGCCTGGCCTATTTTATAGGAGGGATTATGTGATGTGGTGGCTGCAGTGGTGTGAGAAGTCCTGGCTCAGGAGGTCACTTCTCCTCCAGTCTTCTGGATCTATTAACTCACATACTCAAACCTCCCTGAATTAATTTGGAATCAAAGGTCTTGCCTTTTCCATTTTAAATGCAAGTGAAAGGATGTATTCAGTTAAATATAAAGGTGACATTTGCATGGCTGGGTAGTCTTGTCAATCCTCTGTAAAATGTGATAAAAATCAGCATTTTTTCAGAGACGCATTAGTGCGGATTGGGATGACCTGAGCTCTGGAATTGCAGTTGGGATAGCTTGTGCTTACTCCTTTTAAACACACGGGCCTGTAAAACATTTGTCTTGTCTGTCAGAGGGCAAGTTTGAAATCCTGATTCAGTTTCATGCACTGAGATATATTTTAGGGTGGAGGAAGGGAAGAAGTGGAGGAGGAAAGATTACCATAAGCCTGCCTCCTGCAGAGTTATTATCCCTCTGTGATCCACAGAGCAGGTGGAAAACTGCTGTTCCTGCCTAGCCCTGAGCTCCCCTGAGCACACCTGAGCTGGGGGTGTTTGTTACTCCCCAGACTGGCTGGGCTGAATCTTCTCCCTTCATGATTTGGTTACTGAGTCACTCTTCAAAGTGTAACATCCTTGTTACATCCATTTCTATTTTCCTGATACTTGTAGGTTATTTTTCTGGTATAAATAATGTGTTCCAGGATTTCTCTTGTTCTAAGTGCCATTTAGAGCAGTGTCATCAATATTTATTTTTATTAAACAACTTTTCTAATAAGAGTTCGGTGAAAAACCCCAGCTCTTTAAAATGTATTTTATATTGTAAAATTGTTTTCAGCATCTTTTAGTATCTTCTGTAATAATTCCCAGATTGGGAGCTTCCATATAGTATTGTGAATCTACTGGAAGTAGAATTTGTGGAAGTGGATCCACGCTGAGTCCAACTCCTAGAAGCAAACCTGGATGGGAGCCCAACTATAGAAATGTTGGAGCTGTGGATTCATTTGATTCACATGCAGAGCATTTACCATGGTGATTGCAAATCGGAGTTATTGAGGATTATTCCAAAACACCACCATCGTGCCTTCCACGATTTCAGTTCTGTTTTGGCTAAAAGACCTTGGGGTTTCTCAGAGCTGGTGAGCAGATGGGAGGAGCGTCTCCTCCCTTGTTTGCTGTCTGTGAGATGTTCCCAGCAGGGCCTGTCCTGGAGCTGCCACACGTGACAGGAATCTGGGGCACGGCGCGAGCGGTTTGGGATGCGCTGCTCCCTCTGGTTACCGTGACCCCCACGCTGTCCTGCTGTCCGAGCACCCCCTGACTGATAACCCCCAGAACCAGCGGCCCCTCCGGTACCCCACGGGCACTCCTGGGCCTCGGAGCAGCCTGGGGGGCCTCGGGGCTGCCCTGAGCCCCGGGAACACAAAGGGGGGACATGGGCAGAGCCCAGCCGGGCGTGTCACAGAGGACAGGCCAAACTCTGCAGGTGCTAATGATGCCTTATCCTGGGCTTAGAGTTAAAAGCCAAACACGGTTAGAGGGGAAAAAGGGATTTTACCTCAGAGTTTATTAAGGATCCTTAGATCCAGGGAGGAGTACTCCGCAAGAATGCGCCCCCTGGACCGAGGCACGGAATGCACATTGGAAAATGCACACCAGAGAATACACGGAAAAGCCCCCCCGCGATCGTTTGCTTATACAATTATAGACTTTATATATTAGCATATTTATCACAGATTTTCCAATGGGAGGCTCAGGAGGAGCCCCCTTGTAAGGAGTGACCCCCCTCTGCATAGATCTATCTTAGTTTACAGAGTATGTTCTGGAGAAGACCTTGGGTCTGGGGCTTGCTGACCCCCTAATTATGAAGTTTCTAAGATGTTTGGTCTCTTGGCTTAACAGAACTCTGGGTCTAAGCTAGTTATCGAACTTAGGGAATTACAAGTATGTGGGTTAAAAGCACTGAGGGTACAGAAAAGCTGCATAAAAGCGTATATGAAGGGGGATATGAGAGGAATATATGAAAAAGCAAAAATTATTATGGCATCACTAAAGCAGCAGAGTAGCGCTGACGCTTATCTCTGCTGATAGCAGCAAATCAGCTACTGAGAACACAGACTTTGTGAGTAGCGGTTAAGAGAAATGGAATTTGGAAACTCTGCCACACCTAAGCTGCTTTTATGGGAAGTGCTGTGTTTATAATGTAGAGCTGGGAGTCTCCAAGAGCTGTAGTTACTGACAGTGATGATGTGCAGGAGGCTGCAATCACAGCTCTTTGCTGAGAGGTCCTGAGGTGACCACTGGGAGCAAATTCTTTCATCCCTTATTCTTTGTTAACTCTTAAGTGAGGAAGGTGGAAAGTGTGTTTTGAAGCATTCTATTTTGTTTCTTTTGAAATGTTGCGTGGTGAATCTTGCTGACTGTGCTTATCTTACTCTTGAACCCATGAGAGACGAGGTCCTTCTGTTCAGCAGAGGACTCGGACAGGCTGGTGTCCCCTGGCAGAGTTGTAATGGTCAGAGAGACTTAGACCGGTGGAAAGGTCAGTGAGCTCTCCCGGAGTTACTCCAAAAATTGTTTCACTGGGATGGCTCGGTGCCTTGACATCTTTTGCTCAGGTGAAGTCCTGGGTTCATTCCCCTTTCTTGTTCCAGCCCCAAACAGATTTGTAGCTCTCCGTTTTCATTCCTATATTCTTCATTTTATTCCGTCAGGTCAGGAGCAGAAAACAAATTGCAACTTGCAGTTCAAGTTACAACATTATTGAAACTAACCTGATTTAAAAATAAATCCCTTGTTGTCATTATTTTAAATTTTAGCAATCTTTTAATTCTTTAAATATAAGTAACTTTAAGCGTACACACCTAACTTAGTGATAATTTTTATCATGGCTTTGGTATTTTTTTCAGGTATATGTCACAAGGAAAACATGCAGAAGCAAGAGAGCTAATGTATTCAGGGGCTTTACTGTTCTTCAGCCATAACCAGGTAAGGCACTGGTTTTCTGTGTGTGGGTTAGGGGGTTGTTACTCGCAGGATTTTGAGAGATGAATGCTGAGTTCTCAGTGGTAAATGTTTGGGGTAATGGCTTTGTAATCTTTTGTTTTATCTCTTTGTTGAGCCTTTCTCCACAAAGAAGGATTATGCCAAGCTGGAACATGCAGCAGGAGTGTTTGTGAGCATCCAAACAATGCCTGTGTTCTGCTTTCCTGGAGGCTTCTCTTTGATGCCATCAAATTACTATAATTTTTTTATCAGGAAGGCTGAGACTTGATACTGTGCCCTAGCTGTAGATGTTGATAAAAGCGTTAAACCTGCGGCTGCCAAAATTCTGATTGATGTTTCTTTTTGTGCCCTGATACATTCATCACTGCCAGTATGTGTCTGTTTTGTAGCAAAACAGTGCTGCTGACCTGTCCATGCTGGTTTTGGAGTCTTTGGAGAAGTCGGATGCAAAAGTAGCAGAAGACCTTTTAGGTGAGGTGACCTTTGCTCTTGGCTTGATGGCATTTAGTTGTGCTTCCCCTTCACAGTGACTTGTTAATAGTCTTGAAAGCTGCAATCCTTTTTGGATGCATTTCCAACATGGCTAAGGGTTACCTTCCCCATGGCAATGGACTGGGGGAAACTTTGTTGGAGAATAATGGGTTCCTGATGACTTTGTGGGCATGCTTGGAGCTAACACTGCTGCCTGTCTTAAAGATGGATCTTAGAGATGCGTTAGAACCAGCAGATGATCTTATTTTTCTTAATGCTAAATATTTTTGAATCTTATTGCTTCTAGAAAACTTGGCTAAATTGTTTAGTTTAATGGATCCAAATTCTCCCGAAAGAGTGGCTTTCGTATCCAGAGCACTAAAATGGTCCAGTGGGGGATCAGGAAAACTTGGACATCCAAAATTACACCAGTTACTAGCTATTACCCTGTGGAAAGGTAAGAAAAATTAACTGGCATTCTGTGTTTTCCTTTGAAAAAATGTTGAAAGCAAAATGTTTTAAAAGATCTGCTTTGGGAATAATCTCAGGAAGCTGAGATGAAAATGATTGAGTTCTGCTATTATCTGATTTTTGCATTGATGTCTTCTTAATGTTACTAACAGGAAAAAAAATGGGTCTGTAGCTCTATATTAGTGCAAAATCCAGAACACAACTGCTGTAAGGCTCTCTGGAAAAGGCAGGTTGATCCTTTAGACACTGAGGTACTTCAGTTGTGTCATTAGGAAGAAAATGGCCGAGGAGCAAAGATGTTCTGTTGGCAAGTTTTTTTGTTTTTAAATCCTGGATAAACATGACAAAGATTGAAATAGATCACCTGGCATCCAAAACAGTCTTTGGACTGTAATTAAGTACTTTCTGAGAAGTTGGCCAGCAGGGTTATTCCAAAATGAGTGTTGTTGCCTTTGATTTATGAGCCATTTTATCACTTATGATAGGATGTAGGACAAACACAAAATGCTCTAAATAATTATTTTAATTGTGGATGATAGCCAGTGTTTACAGTCTGGTGTTCAAAATATGGCAAAGGTGATTGAGAACACTTGAATACATGCCATTTTTTCTGTGGTTTCTCATGGATAACTGTGCAAGATGATTGTTTATTTTACATTTTTCAGTAGCTGCCAAGTGATGACAGTGGTTTCATGTAACAACCCTGACCCAATAATGGTCAGTGCTGCAGCTTCTCTGTGTGCCATGGGCAATTCCCTAGCTTCTCTCCTGGGATTTATGTTAGCCTGATGGCTGCTGCCAGCCAGAAAGGGAGGATTTTTTTCTCACAGCATTCAAGTTAGAGGCTGCTACAATTAGGATAAGAAACAGTTGCATTCTGAAAGTAAAAGTCCCCATTTTGCAGCCGCCTGCTCGCTGTTCTCTTGAAGAGCACAATGCCTACATTTTCTTTTCTGTGGCTTTTTGAGTTTCATCAGATTTTTAAAACGAAGCTTTCAAATTCAAAAGATAAGCAGCTATCCAGTTTTGTCATTGCAGTGATTTTGCACGATCCTTTGCTTCAGGTTCGAACAAATCACTGCCATTTCTTACACCATTTTTCCTGTATAACTGTTCTGTTCAGCATATGGAAGTGATTTTAATTTTGATGGCAAGAGTGGGCTAAGGTAAAAATAGGAAATGAAAGAAGGATGCTGAAGGTGCTCTTTGACTTCTTGGTGCACATGGTCTGATCTGGAATTCCTTAATTCCTGTCCCAAACGCTGATGATAGCACATCAAGTGTCAGCATTCGCTTAGATAACGTGATATGACCACAGTTCAAGCCAGCAGTAGCTGTAATTGAGTAAACTGTATTTAATAGTTGTTCAATAGCAGTTGTTCAAATGTATTTAGGATAAAATTTATTATTATCTCCCTTCATAAATTGTCTGTAACTTACAGACTTTTTACTAGCTGTCTTGTTTACATACAACAACTTATAACTCTTGTTCTTTTACCCGCTAATAAAGTTACAAACCTCATAGATTTGTTTTTACATTCAGGTACAATGAACTGATTCCTTAAAAACCTTCTCCTTTTTTTTTTTCTAGAGCAAAACTATAGTGAATCTCGGTATCACTTCCTGCACTCCACAGACGGTGAGGGCTGTGCAAATATGCTGGTGGAATACTCCTCGTCCCGTGGATACCGCAGTGAGGTGGACATGTTTGTAGCTCAGGCAGTACTACAGTAGGTGTTAAACTTCTCTTGAAGCATTTTGCTGAGATGACTTTTATGTGTGGGACCAATCTAATTTAACCACACAGCCTTTGCAAAAGAAACTGTGAAACTGGCCAGAACAACAACAGGAGAAAAGCGTCTGAAAACCGATGTGTTAAATCCGTCAGACGGGGGAGAGAAAAAATAAAATAACCTATAAAGGTCAAAACCTGAAATTATGTTAATTGCCTGAAGAATGAATGTAATCTGTTTAACCCTGAAAGCACAATTCTTAGCTTTGTTAACACCACTTTATGTCTAGTTAGGGCTTATCTGTATGTTCTTACAAAGACTTTACTCAAGCAGGCCCCATATTTACCTTTAGCACAGAACTAAGAGACAACTTGTCATGGTCAGCCTGGTCCATAAGCAGCAGCTTGATGGCTCTTGCCTTGACAGAGTTGCTGCTGGCTCTCATTTCAGGCATTTATTTTTGTAGGAGGTGGGAATGCAAGCTATTATGTGCTTTTGCAGAGCTCATGTAGAATGAAGCTTGACAAAGCCAATTTTACTGTGTTTAATCAGCTGATGGCTTTCTTCAGGCAGGGAAAGCAGCTCCTGGAGGAGTCTGAGGAGGAGGTGGAGACAGGACTATGTGGCAGGGAGTCAGGGAGAGAGTAGGTGTTGGGGGAGAGGGAGGAGGTGAGAGCAAGTTTGTCTCTCTTTTGGCAGCAGTGAGCTGTCATGTCAGATTTGTCCTGCTTTCCATAGCTGGTTGCTATAGATTGCTGTGATTTTGAGAAATAGCAAATCCTTTATGGAAATCCAGTATGTGCTGGACTCAAACAATTCTATGGGTAGAAAATCTGTAGAGAAGTTAAGAGATTATTTTTTCAGTGTTTATACAGCACTTCTACTGCCTCCTTTACTGGCCTGTATGTCAAATACTGTGTTAAATCCTCTTACAGAGCAGTTTATTCTCTAATGAAAATAATTGCAGTTCCTTGCTAGCAGTGAGGCAAAACAGCCCCAAGCCCTTGCACATGTGAGGGTGCAGAATTAGAAGCCAGCCTACCATCAAAAATGAGATGGCTTGTGGCAGCCTTCCTAGTGCTTGCTGACAGCATTGTCCCACACAAAGGCCTGCTAGGCCAATGGGACTTGCAGAGATTGTCAGTTAAATTAACTGGACCTGAACAAGGATTTGATCTGTTTGGGGATCGATCTCTTGGGGACAAATGGCTTGGGAGCTCGAAGTACAGCTTTATTGTGAGACTTCTGGGCATGTGTGTCAAGCTGTTAGTGGTCCTGGTGCCACATTATGTTGAGGTGGAATAGAATGAGAGTCAACAAATGCTGACAGATCCGTACTAAAGGGAGATGTGTTTGGGGATGAAGGGGTCTTTAACTCAGATTTAACTCAGTGTAAGTAAGCTCTGGACCAGTAGATGCAGTATCATGATAATGTGAATTACAGGGTAGCCAGTCTTTCCACATTTCGATTAAATTGATGCTCTCTTTTAGTAACCATCCTGTACAATCTGCTTAGATCCTGGTTCAACTCACTCTACTCATATTTAATGTCTGTTTTCCCTCCCAAACTGCCTATTCCACAGTGTGTTCTAGTAGTGATTTTCCCCTTTCTCAGCTGATGGCCAAACCATCCCCAAAGACGTACATCTCTACCAGCTGTGCTTTGCCATCAGTTCAAGATGCCCTCTATGCACAAGTGAAGTAGATTGTTCAGCATTTGGCTTCCTTTTTTCTGTGGGTGAAACCATTTCTCTGCCCTTTGTTTTTAACTTGCCCCGTTCTCTTTCCTTTTTCAGATTTCTCTGCCTAAAAAATAAGACCAGCGCATCAGTTGTTTTCACGACATACACACAGAAACATCCTTCAATAGAGAAGGGCCCACCCTTTGTGCAACCACTGCTCAACTTCATCTGGTTTCTGTTGCTGGCAGTTGATGGGTACAGTCTTATTTCTGTCGTGTTGTTCTTGGTTTCCTTTTCAGTTGTTAACTGAGATTACATTTGTGGTTGTTTCCTTTCTAGAGGAAAACTAACAGTATTTACAGTATTGTGTGAACAGTATCAACCTTCGCTGAAAAGAGACCCCATGTATAATGAGGTGAGTTGCTCATAAATAGGATTTAACTCACTGAATGAGTGAAATCATGGCTGATTGTCTCCAGCTTTGTGACTTGTAGATAGGAGCTGGTGATTTACCTTGTGTGGGTGATTTCTGCCCATAGCATTTCCACCTGTAAATGAAATAATTGACTTTTTTTTTTTCCCCTCTTGTGTCCCTACAGTACCTAGATAGAATAGGACAGCTTTTCTTCGGAGTTCCGCCCAAGCAGACCTCGTCCTACGGGGGATTGCTAGGTAAGCTCTGCTTGGAGGTGCCTTCAGTCTTTGATCAGTGACCTGGATAACACACCTGTGCTGGAAACGGATAATCTGTTCTAAGGAATTTATAATTCTTTTCATACCCTGAGAAGGGGAGAAGCACTAAAGAGATTCTTACGGTTAATTTCTGACATTATGGTATAGCTTCCTGATGTAAAGAAGCATCTTACTGGTGTTAAAGCTTAATTTCCTCAGAGTGCAGTGTGATTTTTCTTAAATCTAGTGTGGGGCAATGGTACAGACCTAATCAGTGCTGATACAACATGAATGCACCCAAAGAGAAAGTTCTGCAATTAATACTGCCCTTCTACAAGGACTGAAAGGGAATAGAGAAATTCAGCCCTCATTTCCTGGCTCTTGAATAAAATGTGAATAAAATTGAATGTTTTCCATGAGAACTAAGCTTGAAGCTTTACCTACAAACGTCAATTCATTGATAGCCAAAGTTTGATGAAAAACATGAACACTGTGGTTTTAACCATCTCTAATTTGCTTTTCACCAATTCAGGCACCTTTAAATTGATGCCTGTGAGTTTCAGACAATTTTTTTACAACGTGATGCAGACTGTGGCTGTTTATTGAGAGTTTCACTGCTGGAGGTGTGTTTTTCCTCTTTTGGTTAGGGCTTTTTCCCCTCTGAGGAAATTTATGTGCAAGTTTCTATGCAACTGTAGCACATAAATATGTGATTTTGGGTTTTTCCAGTGTATTTGTAGAGAAGGAACAGTATCAATATGCAGCTAAGACTGTGCACTTCCCAAATCAATATTCTTAATGGAAACCAGTGTGGGATTACTAATGTCTTGCTGAGACACTTGTACTTCAAAACTCTTGGGTTTTTTTTGTTACAGAAATCTGTACCACAGCAGGATGGAAGATTAGTTAAAAGTTTTTGAGATGAGAATGTAAAATTAATGATTTTGACTATCCCGTATTTTATTCTAGGAAATCTTTTAAACAGCCTGATGGGAACTGGGGAAGATGATGACACAGAAGAAGGTCAGGAAGACAGCAGTCCTATCGAGCTCGACTGAATGTTGTTGTCATTGGGTGCCGTGTAAATCTGACGATTCGATGACTCCAAAGACACTTTTGGAATTTGAATCCTGCAGTTGTTTCTTGGCTCCTAAAAGGGCTCCTCTGGTCTTTTAGAAATGGTTGCTGAAATGTTTATACTGTCGGTCTATATTATTTATGTAAAAAAAAAAAAAAGAAAGAAACCAACAAAAAGTAGCCAAACGAACCAATCGGAGCGGTTCTTAGTGGGTTTCCGATCCAGCGGCTGGGGACCGATTAAACGTAGTCTGCGGTTTCTGATGCAGTATTCCCTTTGGCACAGTCATTCAATAAAGCATAAACATGGGGCTCGTCCTTCACGGCCTACCCAATACCGTCTCTGTGCTGAGAAAGCCTCCTCGCCCTCTGCCCTCTTCCAAGGAAGATCTCGAAAGGCAGGGGGAGCAATTGAGTAATTGATTTGCGAGGCTGGTGCCAAAAGTACTGCGAGACGAGCCGAGCAGCATAATTTGAGATGCACATCCGAGAGACGTTGATACAAGAACTTGCTTCCACTGCCATGAGTAACATGCACACCCTTCATACTGCCTGCCCCTCTCCCCAGGGCCAGGCTCTCCCTGAGCCCACGCGCGTGTTTAGCCGATACTTCCTGAAAAGCACAAGGCTGAATTGCTCTTGAGTAAAAGCCCATCAGTGGAACGCAGGCAATTGCCTTCCAGGTGGATCTCTCTTGCCTAGGTATAAAAATTTGGCATCTAGAGTACCTCCTGTGGCTTGTGGCTGTGCTCCTTTGGAAGAGGTTTTGCCAGTGTGAGTTCCCAGCTGCACGTGCAGGCGGCGGCGCTGCGAGCGGAGCGGTTTGCCGTGGGCAGAGCCTGCGTTTGAACTGGGCTGGATGGCAAGAAAAGGGATACTGCAGAGCTTCTGGTTCTTTATGATATATTTATTTTTCTTGGGTGATTGATTCATTTAACACTTTCTGTTAAAAAAAAGAATAAATCAATAAATAATGGAGTAACTTCACCCCCAGCAGCAGGCATGGCCGTTCTCCATCTCCTCTGTAATGCAGCACAGGCTGGTACAGGGAACAGCTGAAAGGGTGGGGAAACACTTTATTTTTTCACGATGAAAATAAAAAGGCTTAGATTAATAAACAGCAATCATGCATGGGGGAGGGATTAATACAAATTTATTGACTGTATGGAAAAAAAAAAAGGCATTGACAGGAAGACTTTGTGTTAATTGTGAAGTCTCAAATAAACACTTTATACCAGGATGTGCAACAGTGCTGCTTTCCGAGAATTTCCCAAGCAGAGCTTTACTTTCCTTGCTATTTTTTTCACTCTGCATTTGACTGTGGGTCATCCAGACCTCAGTGCTGCAGCTTCACCTCTGTGCAGTAAAGGCACAATTCTTGTGGAATATTGGAATGTCTGGAGCAGATGGGGATTGCTTTGCTGTGCAGCAAGTTAAGGTAAGAGCTCCCTGTCCAGGATGGTGCTGTAGACGTTTAATAAATGATCTGGGGCATCAGCAGAGGTTTAGAAGCACATCAGTCCATTGCCTTTGGCTGCCAGCAGTGTGCCTCTCAGGCAGTGTGAGGTGTCCCCAGGTGTGCAGCACACGTGCCCTGCTGTGTCCTGTACATGTGACCCAGGGGGAGGTTGTTTGCCTCGTGTCTGCAGCGCCCAGCAGCCCCCAGTGTGAGCCCTGCACCTGCCCTGACCCCAAAACCCCAGCCCTGACAGGAGGGCAGTGCTCCAGGGCTGTGGATATACAAAATGTATATTCAGTAATTACAACAGTAGATATAGAACAGGTGTGTGCGTGTGTATAAAATATTCACCGAGGAATTTAAAATACAGGTTTAAGCACACACATATAAACAGCCTTTTGTATAGATAATACTTATATACTTGTATGGCATATAATTTATAATATTCTTATATTATTCTTAATTATGCATGCACACAAACCAATTTTTACAGCTACCTGTAAACACAAACGAGGAGCCCACTCTGTCCTCCCTGCTTCTGGCCTGCCTGGGTTGGTAAGTAAGTGTGAGTGACAGTGTGTGTGTAACATATAAATACTTTTAATATACCTTAAATATAGAATTATAGTTGTGCATACACATGTGCATGCAGATATATCTATGTTTATATGCGATATATTCACCTTAAATTTATAAATATGTTTATAAATTAAATGTATATAAAGCATGCACAAGTGTATATAATATATAATCACATATTTTATAAAACAAAGTATAAAAATGTCTCTATACATCTACAGGCGTATGAAATACATTTAGCTTATATAGTTGTAAATTGAGTATGTCTGAGTGTTACATCTCTGCATGAAGGTGTGCAGATGAACACCTCATACATACACACACATTTTATGGATTATACTCTATCTATACAGCTTACAGCTGTCTGTGAGCAGCCAACAACCCCTCCATAAAGCTGATTTCTCCACTCCCCAGAACCAGCTCCCCTTTGTGTGAATGTGTGCACACAAAGTACTACAGAGAAAACACATAGAAATGCACTGTATAATACACACATACACACAAATAATATATCAAACACTGCCAGCGTGGGGCAGGTGGTTTTGTGGCTGCCCCACACCCCCGGGGCTCTCAGCACCGGCACCTCCTTGTTTCCATTTGCTGCTTTTCAACCTCACCCCCCTCCCCTGCCCCAGCACCACACGGCCACGGCTCTGACATAATAATAATTTATTGGTTCGAATGACATTTAGTACCACAGTTGTCTTACCAGTGACAGAACGAATGCACACAGCCGATGAGATGCTCTCAGATACACAACCAACCTAAGAAACGCGTCGGACAGGTCCGTGGCTGGGGCTGGGCCTTCAGGGCACGCCGGAAATCTCATTTTTGGGTAAAACATCCAGCACCTGGTGTGCAGGTCCCAGCCCGCCCGCCCGGACTGCAGGAATTACAGTGCTCAACACCGCGCTGAAACGTCACTTCAAGCAGCTTTTTTTTTTTTTTTTTNAAATCAACCAAAAAAAAAATTGAATTACTGGGGGAAAAAGTGCAACCACCAAGTCTGGAGAAGGGATGTTCCTGCTGGGAGCGAGCTGGGACAGGCTTTGATGGTGCCTGTCAGCAAAACTGCAGATAAAGCTCAACCCCCAGCTCCAAACCGGGCTCCCCAAAAAGGGCAAAGCCCCCCAGACCACGGAACAGGGATGACCCAGGGAGCCAAACACATGCCCAGCCCCCAAAGCTCTGCTTCCCCAGCACCACCTCATGGCTTGGTGTCCCCCTTGCAGCCCCCTCCTCCCTGCCCTTCGTTAAGCAGTAACGAGGCTGATGATGCCCATTTCCTCTGTTTCTAAATCCTATTTGACCCGATCCAGGTACAGCACCATCACCACTCCCCAGGGGGATAATTTACTTATCATTTACCCCGGGGCCATGGCAGGCTCAGCTGTTTTGCACAGCACCATTTCGTGTGTTTCCAGGCTGTTTCCCATCCCACAGGGATGTCACCCCTTGGGCACTTGCAGCCCCCCTGAAAAAAGGGCTGGCAGCCATCTGGAAGTGCAGGGATGCTCAGCTCCAGCACCCAGGGACCTGCACATGGGGAAAAGTCCCACCTGCCCCTGGGATGTGCCACCAACAGTCTCTGCCATCCGGGTGAAGCTGGGTGGGACGCCCCTGCCCGCAGGTGTGGGGTGATGGGGTGGCAGGACCACCTGTCCCATCCCACAGAGCAGCCACAGAGCTGAATTTCAAGTTGGATCAGGATCTTCTCCGACGTTCCACCGCCGCCCTTCCGACATGATCGAGTGAATGATGAGGGGAAAGGGAAGTATTATTATTGTTATATTATTACTGTTATTATTAATTATTTTTAACATTTCAAATAAAACCACGTTGTGTTGTAAACAGAAGCTCACTTCTCAGGTCTGCCCAGCCAGTCCCAGCTAAGGTTTATGTTTGAAATGGGCTTCCACTGAAAGGAAAAAGCAGAGAAAATAAAGTTAAAGCAGGACAAGCACGGGCAGGTGGTGACAGCCTGGCACAAGCCCACCCTGAGAATGGTCCTTGCTGATGCTTCTTGCTCCAGCTACCCTTACAACCATATGACTGATCCTTACAGCAGCACGGACATCACTCCAGAGGCAATGAAGAGGGAAGGATACCATCCTCCTCCTCCCAGGGCAAACCCCTCTCTGGTCAAACAGCCTTTGCATCCCGCTGGTCAGTGAAGGGCTGCCCCACTCACACGGCACAGGAGGGAGCGACACCCTGCATCCCCAATCCCCCTCCAGCCATCCCATCCTCCAGCCCACAGCCCACAGCAGGGCCAGGGCTGACACCCAGCCCTCCCCAGGAACGTACCTGCGTATTCCTGAGGCAGCATCGGCCGGCTGATAACTTTCTGAAAGGTCGTGATCCACTCCAGCTGGTCGTCCTCTGTCTCGCAGGCGAAGAGGAATTTCCGGTCCGGGGTGACGATGGTTATCCCGTGCTGCCAGTGGTTCCCCTGCGTGGATGGCGGGAGCCCTTCCAGCACCTTGTAGCTGTTTTCCTTGCTCCCAATAAAAACCTCCCCTCTGGCAAAGGCATCCTAGGAGACAGCAGAGCAGTCAGGCAGGGGGGAGCGTGAAGGGAGCTCTGCATCCCGGGCAGCCAGGACAGCTCGCCCTGTGGCAGCCACAAGCCCATCAGCCAAACCCCAACAGCACCAGCCACCCCCACACCCCTGCTTCTCCCCCAGGGGCACCCACAATACAGCACCGACACCAGGAAGCCAAAATCCAGATGCAGAATGTCCAGCGGACAGGGCTTCTAAAGAGTTTTTGGTATTTATGCACAGGGCTACTGCTGGACACCAGGCAGAGCCACCAAGCAGCGACAGCGTTGTGCCCTCTTGGCTCTCCCAGCAGCCTGCATTTCACTGCAGATTGTCATTATTATTATTATTACTCTTATTATTAATAGTAGTAGTATTGCAGATAATTCCCAACAGGCAGCCCAGGCACCTTCATCTTACCAGGGGATCTTTGAAATACATGAGCCGTCGGTCATCCATGGTGAACCATCGCTTCTTGAATCCCTCTGTTTGCTGAAGAGTCAAAAATTGCCCGATCACACACTGAAACAGCACAGCTTCTCCCTAACCAGGCATGACCCAGGAGTCCCAAAGCCTGATAGGCTGGGGGGTTTGGGAACAGATGGCTTCTGGGCCATCTCAAGCCACCACAGCCAGGGTCTGGGCCAGCTGTGCCAGGAAGGGGCACTGGGTTTGTGATGTGATCTTGGATTTTTTAAACTGTTGATCCCAGGTGAGGAAAGTGCATTAAACACATTCACAGAGTTACAGCTCTGCCTTCCTGCCAGGGGTTGGTTTGCCCCACCAGCAACCCCTTCTCGGGACCATACAGAGCAAGACTCTTGTTTGGAGGGACTGAAAAATGCTTCATATCCTACCTTTGGCCCCGTTTTCTCCATGTATCCTTCCTTCAGGTAGTTTCTAGAAAGCTTTGGCACCAGCTGGAGCAAGAGGACAGAAAAGAGAGCAGTGTCAGACAGAGGGGACTGGGGGTCACTGGGTGGGCTGGGCAGGGCTGGGGGGGTCACTGGGAGGAAAACCCACACTGAGCTGGCCCCCATCCCTGAGCCCACCCCACGGCTCTGCCTGAGAGCTCCGGTCCTGCTCCTCCACAGCGCTCAGAAGAGGAGGGTACAGCCATGAAACACCCTGGAGCAGCTCCCCAGCACAGCCAGCAGCCTCCAGGAGAATCTCCCAAGGTCCTCAGGGTGCAGGGCAGCCGGGGACAGAGCCACCCTGCAGATCCACGACTGGACCCCTCCCAGATAATTGGTAAAAGGCAGGAAGTGTAATTAGATTTCAAAAATCGACAGCCAAGGAGGTAGCAGGGAGTAATCAACGAGCACCACCACGGTGATGTTACACCCAGCACACAGCCCTGGCTGACAGCACGTCAGTGCAGCCTCCGGAATTGCATTAGCCAGGGGTAACACAATTAGCAGCTCCAGCGCCCGGAAAACACGGGCATTTATAAGCCAGGCTGTGCTGACCCGCAGAGAAGAGCTCAGGCACGGCACTGACATCCTTCTGCCCTCATCCTCCCTGCCTTCCGGCCTTTGTCTCGGCTTTTGTAATTACAGCAGCACCCTTTGAGACAGATGCTCAGGGCTTCTGCAGGCGCGGCAGTGCTGGAGTTCCTCCCACAGCCCCCGTGCGTGTGTGCAGGTGCTCGGGGCCCAGGCTGGGTGCTGGGGGTGTGAGCTGCACGTGGGCTCGGCATCCCACCACAACCATCGCAGCCCGGTAATTGCAGAGCGCTCCGAAGGATGGAGCACTCCCCAAGCCTTCCAGCTTGTTAACAGGATGCTAAACATGAGCGAGAGGGAGATAAAAAAAAATAACAAACCACCCGACCACTGCTGCAGGAACACTCACATCAGCGTCACTGGCTCCAGGGAATGCCACTTGTAAGTAATGGAAACGTGCTGCCCGGATGGCGTTGAACCAATCCACTATTTCCTAATAACGAGGGAGAAAAGCAGAGTGAGGAATGCAGCCTGCACACAAAATAACCTGATCCCGCTGTGCATTGTCTCTCCCATCACTCTGGCCCCAGTGACAGAGCACAATGTAGCCGCAATCCTAAAAAACACAGAATACAGCAAAAAGATGAAGGATGGGGAGCATTCAGCCGCTGTTCCGGGCTGCCAGACGTGTATGGAGCTCTGCAGCTTCCAGTGAGCACCGAGGGGCTTTCTGCACAGGGAAGGATTTAAGCACATCTCTGAACTGGCAAAACCAGCCCCAAATGAGCATTTGAGACATTGAGCTGACCCTATAAAAATGCGGGGCTCGTGCTGGCTGGTGCAGCCTGCCCGCCCACCCCTGCCCCCGGCCCCTCCAGCAGGGCACCGCCCGCATCCCACCCCAATTCCAGCAACATACTTCAATGGTTCGCTAAAAGAGGAGCCAAACATCTCTTTATCTTCGTATCCCAGTCTATCAGCTGCGTCTGTGAGTCCTGCAGGGACACCCACAGTGATGCTGAAGTCCAAGAAGCTCTGGCACTTCTCCCTTTCCTTGGCAAAAATCTCTCTCAATTCCGCCCCCCCCCGCTACAAAATAACTGTTTCATCATTTCTTTGTTTTTAAAGCCATGCATTCATTTGTCTCTGGTAAGACCCAAGAGCTTGTGCTTCATGCCACTGAAGGCTTTGCTGAGAAATGCCACATCAGTTTTAAGTGATCCACACGGGGAGCACTGAAACACTGCCGTGTGGTCTGAGACGGTGGGACAAGGAAAGGCACGTTGGAAGGGAGATTAAGAGCTGCCCTGCCTGGGATGCTGAGCACAGCGAGAGGGATGCTGAGCTCTCCTCCTGTCATTAATGCACGTGAAGCTTCACACATCAGATCAGGGACGTGTTCAATGAGCCAGACCTAATCCTAAAATAAACACTGTCAACCCTTCCAGGTGAGATCACTGTACTGTAGGAAAGACCATATCAAAGGAGAAGTTGGCCTTCTCTAAGATTTAAACTTTTTTATGCTTTAGAAATGATCAGGGTAAGGAGGAAAGGCTCATGTGAAATTTTTGAAATCTCCAATTTAAGGAGTTGAATTGGGGATATCTCCATAATGATCTAATGTGGCAAATAGCCATCCTCAAAAATTTAGAACCTTTGCTTTGGTTCATTAAGCTACTTCAGGTTGAAAGGAAAAAAAACCCAAAACCTAATAGGACACAGACAAACAATGTTTTGGAAAACTCTGACCTACTTGTCTGAGGTTTTACTCATTTATCACTTGCTTTCCTACCCTAAGCAGCTAAGGAGACCCCAGACAGCATCACAAAGAGGATCAGCAGGAAGAATTCACTCCTGAAGTTAACGACGACCAAACCAGGCTGGAGCTAATGGACAAGAAGCTGTAATATTAAAATGTTGATATCTCATACAGCCACCAAATGGGTGGTTATATACATATTTATTTATTTATTTACCTGTGGGTCTTCTCTGTGATCATGATGTGAGGTAGGGTTTCACCCTGCAGAAAAGCAGAAGCTGAAACCCTCACTGACTTCCAGCAGTAAATTGCCTCCTGGAATATTGATAATCCATTGCCACAAATGGGGTTTGACCAAATTTTTGCCTGTGAGGGTGGGGAGGTCCTGGCACAGGGTGCCTAGAGAAACTGTGGCTGCCCCTGGATCCCTGGAAGTGTCCAAGGCCAGGTTGGACGGGCCTTGGGGCAACCTGGGATAGTGGAAGGTGTCCCTGCCCATGGCAGGGGTGGAATGAGATGGTCTGTAAGGTCCCTTCCAACCCAAACCATTCTGTGATTCTATGAAATGTGAGAAGGAACTTAAATCAGGCTCCACCACTTCAGATCAGGGAGAGGCAGCACCTCTGGGGTCCAGGAGGACACACACTGGGGCTGCTAGGGGTGTACGAGAGGGACCAAAGGGCAGCAGGAGACCACAGGCGAGTCCCAGGGCAGCCTCCAATCCCAAAGGGCAGGAGCTCACTGCAGGGCGTTCATCTTCCTGCAGCCCTCGTGCAGCCAAGGAGACAGACCAAATTCAGGGAAGTTGAAAGAAATTCAGCCGGGTCATTATCAGATTTCATCACAGCACATCCTGCCCCTGCGTGGGACCGGCGGGACCGCTCCTTCCACCAGCCCCCAGCAGGAACCCGAGCAGCTGAAACCCCAAACCCAGCACAGCCCCGACTGCATTCCTCACAGCTTGGCCGAGCCAACCACGGAAGCCCCGCAAACCACGGACACGGCGGACAGTGGGATGCAGCCTTCCCAGGAAGGGCTGCTGCTCATTATTCCAGTTTCACTTGCAGCCAGGGAGGCACCTGAGGGTACGAGGGGCACTGCGCTGTGCTAAAGAAGCCCCTGCTGACAAGCACTTGGCACGGAGGGGAAGTTTGGGAGCAGCCCAGCTGGAGCAGTGCCCTGGGACCCACAAACGACCACCCCAGGCCCACGGGCCCTCTCCTTCCCAGCTCCCTTCAGAGGCATCCGAGCCAGGGGATTTGTTTCGGTACAAACATGAATATCTGGGGTTCATGGAGTGTGAGACAGGCACAACCACAACAGTTCCCTGCTTCTCCTACATTCCAATTTGCTCCCCTTTTGCAAGTCTCAGGACTGAGTCCCCTCATCTTCTATTGCTCCATCCACCCTGACTCCTTCTCTGGGCACCGATGAGCCCGCCTCGAAAAACCCTCTACTCCAAGTTGCAGGAAAAGAACACCAATTCCTTCCATTTGCATCTCTTTGCTTAGAACAGTTTGCCACCCTTTGTGCTCGGAAGAACATGACAAACACTCTCAAAGCTGGTTCTGCCTCCTGTACCCCTTCCACCAGCAATACCAGCTCGGGTAGAGCCTGGTGTGCCCCAGGCTGGCTCTGAGCAGCACCACAGCCCAAACCTTCTGGTTACCTCCACAGCCTCACCTTGCCATCTTCGTGATAGACAAAGATGTTCCTTGTGCTATTGTCCTTCAAGTAAGTGATCTGCAGTCCGTGTGGGTTCCCGATTTTTGCGGGCTGGAAAGTCGCGTTTAGGTGTTCGATCTTCATAATTGCTTTGGGTTCTTTTGCCTGGAAAACACAGCTGAGTGAGCAAACACCTGAGAATCAGCTTTCAAACCAGAAAGCACTTCACTTGTCAGAAAAAAGGCCTGACTGAGGCCATTAGCTAAAAACACCTGAATGCCAGCCCACAGAACTACCTGGTGATGAGATACCCGAGACTCTGCTCGGGTGTCAGTGAGTGCTTCCTGCCAGCCTGGAAATATGCTCTGTTCTGCAAAATTCAGCAGGAGTGCAAAAAAAGGCAGACTGCTAACAGGCCAGGATGCTTTCTGCATCTCCAGCACCGCAGCCGGTTCATCCTTGTCCCAAAAAATGGAGGATTACCCCTCTTGCCAACATCAGACCTGGGTGCTGAGCTGGGGAGCACCATGTCCATGCCCCCATCGGTCCCATCCTCTCACATGCCACTGGCTGCTGGACTCTGCTCCTCCCCTTGCCTTCCGAACCGGGGGCTTTCTTTTCAGAGGGACAGATACAATCCTTACAGCTCATCTCTAGGGTGGGTTAGCCCAACGGGGAGCCCAGCTCAGGCCCTCCCCGGCACCAACCCCACCTGCAGCCTCTGTGGCAGCACTGTGGTACTGCTCATCTTCCCACAAAGTGTCTCTAGAAGCCAACCACCCCTCCAGGACTGCACTGAGAAGAGAACCAGCTACTGTGAAGAAAACATCCCAACAAATACAGACCAGCCCCTCAGTAACACCAGTTTTAGGGCAGGGCCAGGGCCCAGCAGAAGGCTGTGGGGTGGTCCCCAGCACCCTGCAGAATTCCTGAGCTGGCAGAGGTGTCAGTGCTGCTTTGGGAACTTGGGCACTTGCTGCGGACACACGGCCCTGGTGGGTGACCATGGAGGGGAAATCCCAGCAGAGAGGACATCTAGGCAGCACCATTCCCACCACAGCTATGGTCAGCAGCAAAGAAAAGCAGCTTTAAACACTCAGAGCAGTCAAGAGTGACAGAATGGAACTGCTGGGACTTTCACTTTTCCCTCGGCAAGGACTGGCTCTCTCCTCTCCATGAGAGGAGTGCATGAGTTGCATGAGGTCCATGAGGTGCAACTGCACCATAACGAACCAAGCGGAAGGGGAAGACGGTGCTGTCAAAGCCATGGAGAAGTGAGGATGGATGTTCCCCTCCTCTGGCTCATCACGACACCACGACTGCACCAGCTGCTTGGGAAAACTGTCTGGTGGCTGGGCCTGGGCTGCTCTCAGCTTTGATGGCCAGGGGAAACTCAAAGGTCAGGGAAAACACCTTGGTTTCCTCCAGTACATGGTGCAGAACCGGGGAGTGTCCATCCATTCATCAAAATGCAATTTTGATGGTAATAGCTCCATTTCTCACAATAATGAAACATGTTCTGGGGGTAAAAGACAAATACTTCCACACTGCTTGACACTGGAATAGAAAACCAGGGAGCTTTCCCTCTGGATTGCATGCCATGCCATGCAAGGGAGGTTCAGACCCACAGCAACCACTGTGAGGTGGTGACACCTTCACCACAAGGTAGTCATCAATATGAAACCCCTGTTAGCTGGATGATGCAGAGCCAGAAGTGAGAAGAACTCCTTTGCAGGTGGTTTGAGAAAAGCCCTATGGACTTTAAAGGGCAACAGAGCAGGAATGTGTGAACTGGCCAGTGGGGCACCTCTCCATGACCATGGTGGTGCAGCAAGAGCAAACCCTACTAAAGGAAGGGTGAGCTGAGCCTGGTGCTCTTGTCCTGGAGCAACTGGGGACTCAGTGCTTATGGAAATTGTATAAATAAACTGGTGCCCTGGGAATGACATGTTCCAGCATGCCCTTACAACTGTGATCCCATCTGCACGCGGCAACCCCAGGTACTCACATCGTTTTTGTTGAAGTACTTCAGAGCACCTTCCCTCTCCGATAACACGAATTTTCGGCTTAAGAATTGCCCATTGTCGCGTCCTCTCTTCCACAGAAACCCTTCTCGGTAGCCTGCAGCAGAAAAGAACAACTGAGAACCAGGGACAAAGTGCTGTACTTAAAAAGAGACTTAGGGTAAAGAAAAGAACTAAGACTTTGGAACTAAGCAAAGTGCGCTTCGCGTGTGGCTGCTCTGCTGAGGACATGAAGGAAACAGGCCTTCTCCTTCAGATCTGCCCTTCTCACTCTGCTCTCGTTCTTTTCCTACAGCTTGTGCTTCAGACATCTCCACTCTGACTCTCAAGGAGTGATTTCCTTCAGGGCCCCCCTCGTGCATTTTTACAGCTCAGTCCTGGGGTGAGCCAGCACCGGCAGAGCGAGCACCTCTGCCCCCGTGAGACCCACAGGGGTATTCTGCCTGCATTCCCACAAACCCGCCTTGTCACTGCCCAGAGATGCAGATGGATGGTCCAAACCCACAGCCAGCACTGGGGCATTACACACCACTGTCCACTTAATCCTTCCACCTCCCAGCCCTCTCCATCCCTCCAGTGCAGAAGGAATGCTCCACCCCACCAGAGCATCATTACTCATGTGCACCCAGGGGATCAATGCTGGATACATCAGGGGAAAGAAAAGGCTAAAATTTTTTCTCTGGTCCACCCATCCAGCTTGGGGGAATCTTCCCCAAAGCCAGGAGCAGACCCAACTCATTCAGTCCATCAATTCAACCCTATCCCGCTCTGGCCTTGCTAGGAACTTTCATAGCAAAAAGCCCCTTTGGAGGGCACTTGCAGTGGTGGAAAGGGAAGAACCCGCAGGGAGCAGGATTACCAAGTCTGAGCAAGGGGAAGCAGCCGAGGAAGCCACCAAAGCCCAGGCGAGGGCGGCTGCATCCGACAGCAGTGCAGGAACAGCCCAGGCTGCCGTGCTTGCGACCCCAGCAGGGCAGAACTGCCGGGGAACCAAAGCTGTGACTGGCGCAGAGTCCCTGCTGCTCCCTGCCAGGCTCTCTCAGCAGCCCGCTCTGTACCCTGCGGCACAGGTACAGCACCCTCCGGCTGCACACGCCGCAGCTGAACAGGAGCAGCGTCTCTGTGGCACGAGACAGACAGGCAGGGGGCGATGCCCGGCCGGTGCAGCGATAACGGGGGAGATTTGCCTCGCGTGAGGCAGAGATGCTGCCCGGGCTCTGGTGGCTGGCGATGGCAGGCTGCTCCTCTGAAGGGCAACACACGAAGCAGCTTTTCCTCAGAGCGTGCGGTTTGGAAACCGAGGACAAGTGGCTTCTGTTCCTGAAAGGTGCTGGGTTTTAATGCCAAGCCAGTTGGAGCAGCAGGCGAGTACTTCAAAAGCTGCTGCTGTTCACTCCACTGAACAGCAGAGAGGGTTTCAGAGCCCCTCTGTGCCTGGCATTTGAGGAACACTGATGTCTCGTAGGGGGCTGGAGAGAGCTGGCTTGGAGGAAAGGACATCAAACAATGGCACAGTGATATCTCCACATACAAACGTGGGGTGATGCAGGAGGAAAGCCCATCTTTTCCTTCAGGAATCCCCACCTGGGCTTTGCTCAGCTCAGTGGAGCACACAGAGTGCAGCTCTTGGTGGCCCCACCTTGGAGCAGCTCCTGGCTGTGGGTCTCACCCATTCATCCATCCATTACAAACACAGGACTGGTGCAGGATGCTGCAGGCATTCCTGATTTTACGCTTGCTCCCCTCCACAACACCATTTTTTTAACACTTAAGGGATGAAGAATAAAATTACTCCACATCTCCCCAAAGATGATCTCAAATCATTGCAAATCTGTGAAGTCCAGCTAACACTTAACCCTGGCAGGTGGGCACCATCCTGGCTGTACACGAAGAGAGGGAAGCCCAGAGAGGTTTGCTGAGCTGCCCAGGACAAGGCTGAGAGCCAGGGTCAAAGTCAGCCTGGAAACCCAGTTTTCCCTGCCCTCTTACATAGGACATTTCATCCTCTTGATCTTCTCTTTCCAACTTCTTGCGTCAAAACACAGGATCCAAATTCCACTTCAAGGAAGAATTACAAAAACCCAACACAACCAAGCGTTATCCCATTCTGTGGCTCACATGTTGGCTCTTCCCAGGCCAGTCGCCTCAGCAAAAGAACTCCTGGCTGCTCTGACAAAGCCAGCTGCTGGTTTCAGTGTACTTTTTTCTTTTTTCTTCCCTTCAGGGCTGCATCTTCAGGAGCTGCTCCTCTGCCCAAACCTGCTGCCTGCACCCCTGTCAACACCCATCAGTGCAAACCACCGTGAAGGGGACTTGAACCCAGCGTGAACCCACGCAGGTTCCCCAGGCAAACTGCGTGTCAGCAAGGACTGTCCTCAAAGTCCTGCTCCAAAGGGCTGTGAAAACAGCCAGAGAAGGTGCTGAGAAACAAAACTGCAGGAGGCTGAACGGGGAACAGATCTCACACTGCAGGGCCTTGGGGACAGAAAATAAACCCTCTCTTCCTTGTCTCATGTGCTGCACTATCCCAGCAACAGCTTCGTATTTAGAGGTGCCTGGTCATATTCGGGTCTCCAGGGGTGGTGAGGCCCTGGTGAGGTTACTCAGAGAAGCTGTGGCTGCCTCATTACCTGGAAGTGTGCAGAGCCAGGTTGGACGGGGCTTGGAGCAGCCTGGGATGGTGGAAGGTGTCCCTGCCCATGAAATGGGATGATCTTTAAGGTCCCTTCCAACCCAAACCATTCTGTGAGGGCTGTTCTCCTTATGTTGAAGCTGAGCAACCACAAGCCCCACAACACCTGCTGTTGCTGGACCATGCAGCATCGGGTCACCATCCCTCTCCCAAGCACAGAACGAGGGATGCAACCACCTGCCACCATCCCCCTGATCACCAGCACCCAACTGTGAGTGTGGGAAGCACTACCTGGGGAAGACCTGCTAAACAAGTCCCACTCTCACGTTGCTAACACAGCTGCTGTCACACTCTCAGGTCTCCTGCACCACTTCTGCCACCTGCCAAGGAGCAAAATCAATCACTTGCTTCTGCAGGCTGCTCTGGCACAAACCTGTGACACCTGCAAAAGCCCCACCAAGCAGTTGTGTCAGAGTCAGCCAGCAACTGGCACATGATACAATCTGAAACCACACAGCCCAAGTGGGTACTTCTGACCCATTACTTGGCTTCCAAGGTAAAATGAGGAATTGTCACTTCCTCATCCACTTCACCCCCACAGCTAAAACTCTGGGGGCAGGGAAAACAGGATCACCACCGTGGCTGACCAAAAAGAAGACAGTGCATGGCCTTGTGTCAGCTCAGGTGGGCTGGTGGCTGGAGGTCATCCAAGCCAGGCACATAAAACTGGCAGCACCCACTGGGTGCTCTAGTGTAGCCCAGCCTCCCCCTGCTTGAGAGGCTGCAGAGGAAGCAAGGGAGGGCATTTTATATCAAGAATACCTCTTGCAGCCACCACCTTTCCATCCAACTTCTACCAGCATTTGGCTCAAGTTCCCCATTTTAAAGAAGAGGGATATTGCTACTTCCCCACCTCAGAAAGCTGTTACAGAGCTGAGTTAATGATTGGGGTTTGGTCTCTGAGAACGTGGATTAGAGGAAGTACCCAAAACTACTTGTTCAGTTTTAGCCTTTGTTCTCAGAGAAGAAAAATCCTTCCCACAAGAAGGACAATCAGCTCCTCCACTGGCTTGCAAAAAAAACCACGCATGGACTTTTCCTTCTGCCATCCTAAGTAAGGAATTATAAACTGGGAATTAAAACCAGAATTAAAACCAAAGAAACCTTGGTTTCTTTGGCTCCTCATTTCGCAGTTTCACCTGGAAAGAGGCTTCAGAACTGCGTGCTCCCATGATGTTTCTAGGGCTGTGGTAAAACCAGGTCTGGTCCCAGGCTTTTAGAAGAAACCTGCGTGTATCCAACACCACGCAAATGCACCACTGTGTGTGGTTTATTGCCTTCTTGTCTCACTGCAAGACAAAGCACGAGCAGTTGAAAAGGAGGAAGAAACGTACTTGTGCGTGTAATCCAAGAGAATCTCATTTTCCTAGAGTTCAGGCAGGGCACCTCCTCCTACAGAAGCCAGTTTTCCTTCCTCTCAGCAGCTAAAGTGCATTGACCCCAATTCAGAGCTCTGGAGAAGACTCGAACACAACTCCCTCACTTTGCTGCCGAAATTGCAGGGCGTACATCGCCGCTCCTCTGTGTGCCAGAGCTGAGCAGCCTGCTCTATTAGCACTGTAAGATGTTAATTAAGTCCCAGCAGGGGATAGGCACTCACTGGCCGGGGTGTGCCCACCTTTTCCGAGAGGTTAAGAACCTGCGTAATTATCTGGAGCAGCTGAGTGCTGAATCCCTGACATCCCACATCACCTCTGACCCCAGTGTTACAACGCCCTTTTTAAACAAAGAGTCTGAAGGACATTCCCTCTGAAATAAACCCCACTGCCCACAGTCAGAGGCTTGGATGGAGAAGGTGGCATATTCTATATTTTCCCTTCAGCCTGGACTTTGAATAGGGTTGCAAAAACAACCGTGCACCTCTTGCTTGGCCATGTCAGTGTAAATGGCTTGGTTTGACTGCTCCAAGTTGTAACATTTCCTCCTGTAGCATTCAGCCACCATCAAAGCAAGACATTTCAATGACTTCGATTTGCATACTTTAAGAATTTGCATTCCAATAAAAGCCGTAAACCAAGGAATACTAAGTTTTCTCATGGAGTGAAAGCACAACTCTTTGTCCAGACCCTCCAGGTGCAAGCAGGGTCCAGGTTGGTCAAATCCGTCAGAGCTTGCACCCTGCTCCCCCCTGCACAGCACCAGCAGATTGCTCTTTTTGCCTGGGTTTTTTTTGTTGTTTTTTTTTTTTTGTTGTTGTTGTTGTTGTTTTTTCTTTTTTGGTTTGGTTTTTTTTTGGTGGTTTTTGTTGTTGTTGTTTGTTGGTTTGGTTTGGTTTTGGGGTTTTGTTGTTGTTTGTTTTGTGGGTTTGTTTTGTTTGTTTGGTTTTGGTTTTTTCCCCCTGTTTGTAGCTGTGCTGAGGAGCTCACAACTTCCCTGCAACAATTCTGCAGCCATCTCTGGATAATAAATTTCCTGCTGGCCCCGCGTTGAGCAGGAGCAGATACAGCCGCGCTGGAGATGTGTCAGCATCCCCACGGCAGGAGGGACCCGGGAGGTTTGATGATGAGATGGGAACCCTTCCCCCCGGGAGTCCTCCTGCACTGCCCGGGTGAGGAGCCACCAGGAGCTGCTGCTGCCCCTGCACAGCTCAGTTCCTTGGCCATGACAGCCTCAGCAAGCAGCAAACGAGGATGCGTTCCGTGATCCTGCAGCCCAGTCTGCCCCAGGACACCCGGGCAGTCAGTGCTTGGTGCCCCTAACGCAAAGTGGGTGCCTGGGGTGCCTCAGCTCTCACAGGCTGAGGAGGGAATGATCTCCCTTCACCTCCCTGAAGACAACTCTTTCTCCCTGGTTAAGACACCACATCCTCTTCACTTCTCACCCAGCCAGGCAAAAGAGCCCAAGAACTCGCAAGCGCAGGACCCTCACACCCACACCAACCATTTTCTCCTGCACACACGTTTTAGAGGCGCAAAATTTCCCAGCCCCTAATCAATCAGTCCTCTCTTAACGAGCACTTAGCATCCAAATTACCTTTCCTAAAGGCTGTTTTGCAGAGAAGGGTTTCCTGTTGTCATCCAGTCTGCCTCTGCTGCCTTCCAGGAGCTCATAAAACAATTATTGTCCCACTGCATTGTCGCCTCAGCTATGGATGCAAGCAGCTGATGAGATTGATTGCTTCCACAATACCCAATTAACCCACTCAGTCTGCAAACGATTGACTTAATCAAAGGCAATTAGCGCTTGAATGGCTACAGCAGACAGAAAGCCAGGATTTAGTGGATGATTCAGATAACATTGTTCAGACATCTCCTTGGCCTTCTGAGGGAAAACGTCTTCACTAATGCTCAGCTCAGAGCTGGAAGGAGATGAAACCTCAGGTCGGTGGTGTGAGGTGGCAGAGAAAACACAAGGCAGTAGGAACACACACTTCCCTTTACTGACAAAAGGGGAACTTGCAATGATTGATGTTCCCTTTTTCCTACTTTTTCTGCTCATGCAGGGCCCGGAGCACCAAGCAGTTGACCAGACCCTAGTGACCAACAGGGTCCTGAAATGTTAACTTGCTTCTGATAGTCAGATCCAGTCCTCTGAGCAAAGTCAAAACTGTTTTTAAAAACCGCCTTCAATATTGATTTCTTCCACAGCATCTTCTCCCACAATGTAAACCCCCCCCCCCCCAAAAAAAAACCAAACACAACAAAACAAAACAAAACAAAAAACCAAAAAACCACCCCAAAAGACTCAGTTTGGAGGCAGGACCACGTCTCTATAGAAATACAGGTGTCAGTGTCCTCAAGGATTGTTTTTCCTCTAGACAAATCACCCCAAACTGGCACAGCCGAGACAAGACAAAGCCTCACCACGGGAACAGCAAGAAGAGCAACCCGTGACACCCAAAGCAGAGGACAGAGACCATTTTAGATCGTGTGAGGAACAGATTCAAGGCTGAAGCCAAGCATGGAAAACCAATTCTCCAGATCACTGCAAAAAGACATTGTCCTCTTGCTTCATCCTGATTTTGTAATGGAAAAGGTGCTCCCCAGCGGCTCGGATCAGTATGGAAAATGAAGCCAAATGCACCATCTCTGTGGAAAGATCACGGGGCTGAGCTTAACTACACGTCGAGATCCTGAGGCTGACAGAAAGAAGACGAGGTCTGTCCCCACACACAGGCACGTGGCATTTAAATGCCGGGTCTGTCCCTCGGTTTCCAGTCCCAGTTAATCGTGAATACACTTGCATTGGTGGCTCACAGCTGAAAATCCAAATTGCTTTCAAGCAAAGCCCCAATAATAAAGCTGAAATCCATTAAGCCTGTGATGTTTGCCACTATTTAAATCTGATTAAAATTGTACATGACACCACTAAGCCGAACAGTCAGAAAACACTCCTGTCAAGTCTGATGTTCCTCTGTGTAATCCAGACCCCCCTTCTTTCACCGGGTTGTCAGCTAAAAGGAGCCATAATAAGAGATCATGTACCTAATCCAGCTTCCTAAGCTGTTTCTAACTGGTTTCTTTAATCACATGTTACGATTCCCCACGGAGCAGCTCTCAGGTGCCGAAGGCATCGGCACCTTGGCCGCTCATACTCCCGGCAGGTATCTCAGGTGGCATCACCTCGCCCCTTGTGCGAGTGAGCGCGGCAGGAACGAGTGACACAGCTGCCTCTGCAGAGCCATCAGTGGGATAAAAAACGGGAAATCATGGCAGCAGGGGGGTGACAGCCACTGGGCAAGCGACTGCAGGGTAAGGCGGTGCAAAGGACACTCATCGGAGAAAAAACTTCTTCTGGCAGAGTGGTATTGATCTCCCAGTGAGCACTCGCCTCCTCTGAAAACGCTGCGTGGGAACAAGTACAGGGGGGAAACACCAAATTATACAATTGCCAAGTCCTCACCTGACTGCTGCAGGCATATCAGGTTTGATAAAGGAGACAGCCACATCCTCCCTTTTATCAGTTTATCTTATAATTGACCATCGATACAGTACAACTTCCGTGGTAACTTAATTATTGAGCAAGTGTTTACATATTAAAGATAAGACCACAGCTGGCTGCTGCAGCACAATCCGATTGTATCTGCTGGGAGATGTTACAGAAAATGTCTTTACTGGAAGCCTTGTGCTTACATTGCTGAGAATTGAATGTGGAATCTAATTTTACTTGGAAATCAAATGCTTCCTCTTCGAGTGGCATCCCCGCAACACCCACCTGGGAGCTGCTGGCTGCTTGGAGAAAAAAAAACCCCTGTTCCAGGTAAATAACCTTCAGGTTTTGATCTTTTGAAGCCAGTCTTTCATAACAAAAGGCAGATGAAAGCCAGTGTGATGTTCATCCCATTTACCAGCACTGAGTGCACTCCAAGCCTGATTTAGCTGCAAAGCCGGGCGAGAAAGCGTTTAAGGGCAGGCACGCGGTACTAACTCACAATAACATCCTGCAGCAGCTCACCTCAGGAGCTGAATTCTGACAGCCAAACCACTGCCAAACCACAAGGCAAGGATCCTCCTTGGGCAAGACATAAACACTCCAAAAAATCCTCTCTGCAGCCACAGCGAGGCCGTGAGTTACTGCGCAGAAGCCGCACAGGAAGGTGTCCTGCAGCCTGCCCCCCCTGCACCTGGAGGAGCCACTGCCACCGTCCCACAGCGTCCTCACCCCTGCCCAGGGAAGCCCACACGGAGCTGGTCCTGCCTGGACCTCTGCAAGGCGAGGGAGAACCCACCTGCGACTGCAAAGGCTCACGCAGGAAGCACAGAGGTGAGACCCTGAAACAGGACGAGGAACCTCGGCACCCTCCTCACGCACCACAGTGGGCTTCTCCAACCTACGGCTGCTGGGGCTTCAGCTCAAAACACCTGCAAAGCACCAGGAAGCACCTGAAGGTGTGGGTTTTACACAGGCATCCTCAAAGCACACCGATGGGATCAGGCTAAAATAGTCTCTGAGCCTGAAGAGCTTTAGATGGGTCTGGTCCCCACACCGATAAATAAAACCTCAGCCTAGGCAGCTGCTCCCACAGATCAATCCAAGCATGGGTGAGATGAACTGAAACCCCCAACAGAGCTGTAGAGAAGTCAGCAGAGAAGTTCACCACAGACTTAACTGGGTTTAGGACTCGCTGTTCTGGAGCATCTTGGAATAAAGCATTCCCCCACGTGGGCAGCATTTCCATACAGTCGTAAATCATGGAAACCCATTCTCACACGCACGTAACATTCCTCTTTTTTTGCTTTGAAGAGAAATCCAAATGGCTTCGAGCAGATCTGCTGCGGTGCTGCTAATGGCTCCTGAATGTCTTTTATTGAGTGTTCAATGCATTTGCAGAGAAAACTTCACGCAGGAAAGTAGAATTTTTTTAATTTAGGACTTGTTCCTGCCCTGGCTGCTGGTGTTTCAGCTGTCCCAGAAATCAGCTGCTACACGATGCTCTGGCAGCTGTGCTATCAAGGGAGGAGCATTTGGCAGCGCAGCCACAACCTCCTCCAGGTTGCACAAGGGCATTTGCACACCTTGGTTTTTCTAAAACTATCACCTCCCATTCCCTGGAGCAGCATAATCCCACTTAATGAACTCCTGGAATTATATAAATCAAGGCTGAATTCTGTCCCAGTAAATCATCGACCAAAATTCCCACTGACTTGGCTAGGTTAAAATTTTTTTCTTCCACCCTCTGCAATGCGTGAGAGTTTGAAATTCACTTCCTGCTGAGCAGCCTCACTGTCTCTTAGGTATTTTGGGGATACGGTGTTTGTTGGTGCTGTGCCACATACCCACATCCCTCAGGGGCTGGCCTGGTTATGGAACTGGAGGTGGCTGCTGTGCCTGCACCTCAACAGCAGCAGCATTTATAAAACCAGTCCCATTTACCCAGCTGGGGAGGCACCTCCCTGTCCCATTTCAGTGTAAGCATCTGAGAAGCGGGGTGTGGACAACTCCTGTGCTGCAGCCTTCCCTTCTGCACCAGAGATTTCAAGGTGAAAAGGGAAAATGCAGGTGGATGTGGGCTGGTGTTGGTAAGAAGCATCAGCAAATGCTCGTGCTTCTGAGTTGAGGCTGATCTAACTCAGCTACATCTCTGGCAAACTCCAGAAAAAGACATGACCTCACCCTGGAGAATGTTCTTTATCTGGTGAGAGACAGAAACCGCCCAACCCTGCGCAGGTCTCCAAAGTAAAACAGATCTTTCTTTACCAGAAATTTAATTAAGGTACCACAAGTTGCCATGAAAACAGCCTTTTCCATGTTCTTTGTTATCCTACTGCTTCCTAGTCACTCCCTTCTCATTAATGGAAGAAAGATGCCCCAGCCTTTTGGTCGTGTGTCATTACTCAGGGAATGTGCATGTGCACGGTATAAAACCACTGAGAAACACCAGACCTGGGGCACTAAGAATCACCCTCATAAAGCATGGCAAATACAAAGGGATGGTTCTCCTGTTCTTTCCTTAAATGTTTATCATCCACAGCATGGAGAACAGAGCCCTATACTTCTCTTCAGCTCTCTTCAACTGGTATAGGTCCATTTATTGACCACAAAAACTCAAGGTTACAGGAACAGGCAGCCTGAGCAATATCAAAATACACTATTTCAAGCTGGTTGACCTCAAATAGTGAAAGCTCAAGGAAGGAGTGAGTCATGATAATTGTAACAGGGGTGTTTCACACATTTATTGATCTTACAGTCCATCCCCAGCAGGTGGACTGACTCTCCTGGGAACAGCTCAGGGCATCCCCAGGGAGCATCCAGAGCACACCCCAAAACACAGGCAGCACATTCAGCTGCCAGGGGCAGGAGGGGCTCAGACCACCTCCCCCAGGAGAAACTGCACTAGTTCAGCAAACTCAGCCGACCTCAAACTGACCACAGATTCAATGCTTTTGATTCAAGCTGATAGATGTAAATATTTCTGCTAAGGATGACACAAAATGAAACAACATTTCTTAGGTGTGCTTTTTTGAGAGGGAGGGAAAAAACCCCCCCCCAATCAAACACTTTGCACAAAGTCCTTACATGGAGAAGAAAAAAAGACCAACCCCCAACTATTTAAAATTTCACGGGGCAGCCCTTACCCCTTTCAGCAAGGCTCACTCCCACGCTGCTCTGCTTCCCCTGCATCGAGCAGCGCTGCTGCCTTGCTTCTTGCACGAGAGCTGCTGCTCCTTGGCTAATTATAGAAGCTTGGATCAGAGCTGTGCTGAAGGCAGCTTGACAGAACCAGCTGTAAAAATCACAGCTGGATCCTGAACTAGCTGTGAGCATCCAGCTTTAGCTCGCAGTGGTGCTACACCCCCTTCCCAGAGCCGGCTGCCAACGCCTTGCTTGGCCGGCTGCTCCTCCTCTCATAAGTGCGGACCCACAGGTCCCCACCTGCAATTTCTGGCTGCCTAAATGCTTTTCTGCTTTAGGGCAGTTGAAGACATCAGAGTATTTCTCTTTGCTAGATGTTTTTCTTCCTGCAGCAGCTATCTGTAAGATCCATCACCGCCCCATCACTTTGTCACTGCAATGTTCATGGATTTCCTGGAAAGCATAACAGCAGTCACTGGCCTCTTGCCATAGCTCCGAGAGATAGAAAAAATAAAAATGCACTGAATTTAACTCTAAAAGACAAGCTTTTGCATTTGGAGCCCTCTCCTTTGCCTTCTGGTGGCGACTTTGTGCGGTGTCTCCTTAGCAAGGCTGGGAAGTGGTGCGGCATCTTCCTTTGATTCCCACGGAGCCCCAGGAGGCGGCAGTACTCTTCCAGAGGGGTTTGTACCAAGCCTGAACCAGCACTTCCAAACAGCTCCTGAAAGGCACTGAAAGGCTTCTCCAGCTCCTGGTCATAGGATGCCAGTCCTGTGGGAACATCAGCGCATCCTGGCACGGGAGCGATGCCACGTGCGGGCCCCTGTCACAGGCCTGCTCCCCTTGCGCACGAAAAAATATTGGTAAGATAAACCACACTGTGATCTCCCCTGGCATCCTCCTCCTGAGTTTAGTTCGTTAAACAGCCCTTTGATGTGCCTTGTTTTGCTGCAGCAAACTCCTGTTGGATGTTTACACCGTTTGTGTTGTGAAGCTGCCGACGCAGAGCGAGGCTGAGCGGGACCCACCACGGGCAGCTCTCCGGGACAGCCCGTCCCTCCCCAGCCCTGCCCGGACCCACTGAGGATGCTGCAGGGGATGCTGTCGGTCTGGCCGGGGGTTAGATCTGCTGCTGGTTTCTTGAGTCGATTTTTTCAAATGGATCCATTTCCTTCCAAGGCAATTTGGCTCAATATTTGTTCACGTGCTCTGTGAGTTTTTGCTTTGCTGCGGGTGAGGCTGCAGAGAGCTGAAGTGACCTGCAAAGCATCAGCCCCCATCCACTTCCCACGGCAGCAGCGCCACAGCACACCAAGGCAGAAGCAGCAGTCATTTGTTTTAAAGCAATGACTGCATTTCCCTCAAACCTCCAAGGAGAGGATGGGGAAAGGTTTCTTGGAGCAAGTCCTGACATGGAGTTGTGTAATGTTAAATGCATAAAGGATTATACTGGGAAGACATGAAAAGGAGGCTGAGCATCAGCAACGGGGTCCCATCTGCTTCAGCTGAACAAGCTTTTCTGTAGACTTTCCTCCCTCAACCATTTCAATGCTTCTCCAGAGCCTTTCATCTTAAACTCTCCCTCCCTATTAGACAAAGAGTTTTTTTGGGGAAAAAAACCAAAAAAACCACCCCCAACCTAGGCTTTAATCCCTCCTTTCTGTACCCAAACTCCACAGCACAAGTGCCAGGGCACTGTGCCTGGGGATGCCACCCTTCATCAGAGATCACTGGGGTCACGCCCTGCTCCCGGGGCTGCAAACACCACACCTGGCACACGGCAGGTGCTGCACAGCTGAGGAGCCAGCGCGGGGGCTCAGAGCCACCGAGAGGGGCTTCACCAGGATGTGGGGATGGGGAGCAGCTCCCCCCGAGCCTGGCTCCCAGCGTGACTCACGTCCCGGCCGGTGGCTGATGTCAGTGCTGGAGAACAGAAGCCTCTCTGTGGCTCGGCAGCATGAGAAGGAGGTTTCCGTGCCAGGCAAGGTTGCTCGCTGGAGGGATGCTCGTGCTTTAACCCACTCCTGACAACAGCACACCAGCCCCCAGTGAGCTTGGTGCTGGGCTGGGAGAACTGCAGGGTTTGTAATTTCCATCGGGCACTCACACCCCCAGCCCTCTGATGGAAACCTCTGGACAGGGGCTGCTTTTTTGGGGCATCTGCACAGCACCCAGAGCGCTGGATGCAACCTGCCCATAACGCTCTTGTGCACCCTTGAAATGCTAAAACACTCTTATGCTCCCTTGAAAAGCAAAGAGTGGAGGCTGCATCCTTTTTGGAGAGGGCTAGAGCCCTGCTAGAGCCACTTAGCCTGACATCCTGCACCCCTCCCTGCCACGGTCCCCACTGCTCCAACAACCACAAAGAGAAGCATCAGCAGAACCTGCACAGCACCAAGCTCACAGCAGGCTGCAAAACTCAGCCAAGACGTCAAATTCCCTGGCACAGTCCCTGCCTGGCCGTGATGCCAAATCACTTCATCCTCTGGGACGCTGACACAGGGCAGAGTTCCACACCAAAGAGGTGCAGCATCCCTGTGCCCCTGGGCTCCTCATTCAGACACAAATTCAGAGATCAGTCCCACCCTCAGCTGCCCTGGGCACAACCACACACTGCCAGGGGCACCAGCGCCAAGCAGAGGAACTGCTCCTGGAGTCAGCTGGGAGGAGTGAAAACGCAGCCGGGCTCTGGGACCCTGCAGCCAAGCCCTTACCGACAAGGGCAGGACTGAGGGCAGAGATTTGTAACACAGTTTTGCTGAAATCCAGCACCAAACCTGGTGCTTTGGTCCAGCCAAATACCGGAATTGGCTGGGAATTTGCTGGAAAGGGTGATTTAACAGAAGGCACCAGCGATGCAATCCTAGCACCAAGCACCAACGTGCACTGCAGGCAACTGGTGTCCTGACTTCCTACCACAGAACATCTCCCCCTCCATGCCCAAATCTCTGCTTCACAAAAGCCAGCATGAATTCTTGACAAAATGCCAGGCTACCTTGATTTTGGCTGCTTTTTAACCATGCTGCTATTACTTTTTTATTTCCATCTCTAGGTCTATGAGGAATCTTCTAGCTGGTGTCGGAAAGAGGGGCTAAGACAGCACAAAAAAGCATGAGGGATGCTCCACAGATCCCATGACAGCTGCATCTTCCCGACGCACGCTGCTGCCCTGAATCACAAAAACTTCCCAGCAGTGAGGGGCAGAGCAGAAAATTACGGAGCTTCTCTCAAAGCCCTGCTCTAATACTTGAGCCTTTCAAGCATCAGAAGAGAATTTAATCCATTTTACTACTAGCATCAGATAACAGTGACATTAAAAAGCAGTTGGAGCCAAGTAGCAACTTCTTTTTGAGTCTATTAAGTAGAAATAAATTAACTTATTTCTTTATATTGAAAATTCCTCTCTACGGACTAAGATCAAGGCCTGCTAAAGCTTTTGACAGCTCTGTTTGCCCATCAGCCACATCTGCACTGAGGTTAAATAGAGATTTACACTCACAGAAACTTCTGAAAAACTCGGACCTCTGGATCAAGATGCAGCCAGTATTTTCAGAAGTTCAACTCACAAAATGTTAGAAGAGCCAGTTATAATTAGGCTTTTTCTACATTTCTATATATGGTGTAAATCAGGAGGCAAGTCACTGGCGTTACAGGAAACATGCCAGCAAAACAGCAGAATGAGGGGAAAATAAACTCTTTATTTGCATGATACCGTTCACTTTACAGACACCTAACGCAGCCAGGGCTTTAAAGGCCATTTATAAATTCCCAGCATTATGTGGCACTAAAGGTTTTACTGTGGCATTCAGAGTCTAACGTGAGCTGGTGTTTATACAGTGACATTTCAAACCTCACTGCCCCCACCAGAAACACCTCCGTGGCCACGGCTCGGGTTCGGGCCAGCCGACACCAACATCGAACTTTGAACGTCGCCGCCTCTCCTCCAACGCCGAGCAGGCAGCGCGGATCAGAAACTGGTTTTGTTTAACAGACTGCTCGTGGCCCAATTACAAACCACTCCAAGCTGCCATTGCAAAGCCAGTGACATGAACTGGTGGGTGTGCTCCGGCCTCGGACACTCGGACACTCGTGGGGGCTGCCCTGGGTTGGTGCCGCAGCCCCTCGAACAAAGGGCAGGAGGAGCCACGGCGGCTTCGCTCCCACACCAAAGGCTATTTTTAGCACGAGGAGATGTTGTAAGCTCATAAGGGACTGGGGGAAGGGAGAAAAGGTTTAAGGATAAAAAAAAAAGAAAACAGATGCTGAAGTATTTCTGTACCTTGTCAGGCCAGAGAGGCAGAGCCCTGCCCCGCACCGTGGCCGGGTACACCTGCCCTCATCCCGGCAGCCACGGCATGGAAATGACGGAGGATTAATTCACACACATCAACCTCAAACCAGGCAAACACCTCCCACCCCCTGGAAGGCAGCGGGATGCTCCTGCACACCTCAGTGCATCCTGTGCAAGCCGGGCAGGTGACCTTGCTCGGCACCACCGCGCTCTCCTACAGCACACGGAGCCTGGACAAAGCCCGGCGAGATGTTGCTGATAACCCTCGACATGGTTGCTTTTATCTCGTGGTTTCTCTTATTGCTCCTGTGAGCTCTGTTTCCTAAGGAACCACGGCTTATGTGAGCAGTGCTCATCCGTCTCTCCCTCTGGCTTCTCAGCTTCTTGGATAATTTCAGCCAGATGTGGCTCCCTGTAGCTGCTGAACACTCCAGTCTTTCTCGCTTATAAAGCAATGGGATAATTTACACACTTGAAAAATCATCCTCATCCCTGTGTTTTGCAGAACCACCCCTCTGGTGGGGCACTGCCTCTCCTGTGAGGGGCTGGCATCTGCCTGCTCTCACCTGACACCCAACCATGCCCCTATCCTGCTCTCTGTCTGTACAGGGCTTAGCACAGCATCACCCTGACCACCCTCAGACCTTCCCCGGGGAAAAGCCAGGAGAGCTGCCCTCCAGTTGGTGGAAGCATAAAGGGGAACATCAGCCAAGGATGTGGGCTGCACTTGGGGAAAAAACAACAGCGAACTAAATCTTCCTGCTGGTCTGCATGAGAGAAGCTGAGATGGCAGCTGGCTGGCGTCCTGACCACACTCATGAGCTGGCTCAAGTCCTTCCCAGTGCTAAAAGCAGCTCCTGATTTAGCTGACAACACCTTAGCAAGAATAGGGTTTTGGTTGAACTCTTATTTAACATGCATGTCTGGTGTCTTGTCAGCAGTTAAAGGATGCTACAGGAAGCACCTATGGCACTTCTTCCCACTTGCAAGGAGCTGGTTTCACACAACAGCTGTCTCACCCTTATCCAGCCGCTCCACAGGGTTTCTCCCTACCCACAGGGGTGATGCTCTGACCACAGAGCAGGTCCAGTGGGAGGGAGCAGTGTCCCACATCAAGACTCTCAGACAGCATAAACCAGCACAAGAAATAGGGAAAAAACCCCAACAACCCACTTCTGCCTCTCTTGCACTCTCGTGGGAGCCCAAATCTGGGAACACTCTACTGTCACAACCCTGACACTGCTACGGTGCCCTGAACTGGGACTTTGGTCTTTCTTTAAACCTTCTCACCAGCATCCTTTTCTCTTCTGGTTCAGCTGTCCTTCCCTGCAGCGCGGGAGCTGCAGCCAAGTGCAAGCAGGGCAGTGATTTTCCAGGTAAGCCTGTGTGTGTGACAGGACTCTGGAGAAAACACCCCTCTGCAGCAGCCCACTTCCCACCACGACTTCCCCCCCACCAGTTTGCAGCATTTAAATCTTGCAGACTGCGCAGACGGTGCCCTGCTCCCCTGAGCCTGCGGGCCCTCTCCGCTCTCATCCTCCCTCCTTGCAAACACCCACAGATCAGAAGACCCTGCCTGTCCCCAGCCACCCATCCTCCCACCAGCACAGTGTCACCTCACCTCCTGCCCCCGCGTCACCTCCACCCCTGGGCTTCACTGCACCTGCCTGCAAAGCAAAGGGAGGGGATGGTTCCCTTCTGCTCAAGCATCTCCTCCCAGACCACACGTGTCCAGGGCTTAGCAAGGGGCACCAGGAGCCCTCAAGCTGCTGCTTTATCTCTTTGCTCAGTGCCTTGGGCTGTCTGGTGTGCAGCAAACCCCGTGCCCTCTGAGGCTGCCATCAGCACTGGTTTGCTCTCTGGGCGCTGCTCAGCCCTGTAATTTGCTTCTGAGGTTGTGAGAAAGCACACGGCAGAGCTGGTGTGGCTCGGACACCCCCAGCTCCCCACTAGCCTGAGGCAATGGGGTAAGAGACAGCAGAGGCTCAGGTCTGTCAGTGAAAATAATTGGATTGTAGCTGCAACACTGCTCACTGTTTTGTCTGATGAGGCCCAAAATAAACTGCATTACATCACTGCAGGTCAGACTGAGCTAAGAAGGGTCTCTCCCTCAGACTGAGAAAGGACGTTTTTGTGTCCCCTGTGTTTTCCCCAGTGCTTTGCAGTCAGAGCTCCTTCCAACTGTGTGAGTGCAGGGGAAAATTAATTCAGACTGCTGCCCAAATTTTGCAAGAGCCTCATGGAATGGAAAGTGCATATTAACAGATTTTACTATTTAAGGGTGTTCTTTTATGTCTCATAATTTATTTTGCCATCATATTTGCAGACAAATAGGAAACAACACGTAAGCCAAGGAATCCTTAGGGTGCTGACAGAAGACAGTACAAGCAAACAGGGGCCTTCAGAGAAATGCTGAATAAAGCACAGCCCACCTGAATAGTGGCAATATGATCCAGCCCACAGTGCTATAAATACAGGAACACAATCCAGCCTAAAGCCCCGATCATCACTGACTTTGCTCAGATGCCCAAAATTTTACCTGTACCTTCCAGCTTTCTCAGCAGCTCACAGGCCACCTCAGGTTGCAGTAAAACCACATTATCTTACTCTGCAACCCAACAGGTCATCCCACCCATCTGTGGAACTGCCAGTCAAATAATCCCAGTCCTCCAAATTCCACCCCGAAGCACAGGGTTTAAACCTTCACCTGGTGCAAATCTGGATTCCTCCAGCATTTTCATGGGACCTATGACAATTTTTATCAGCTGAGGAGGTCCAGCTTCCCATGACCAACGAATGAAAGCAGTGAAGTCAAAGTTCAAAGAGCAAACAATTCCCCTTTGCCCTCTCTTGGCCACATTCCCATTCTCTCCTCTGTAGCCTGAGATGCATCAGAGCAGCTGCCCCTTGACCAGTTCATACCATCACAGTGCTCCAGCCCTGCAAATACTATTCCCTTTTGCTTCTTCCACATCTCCCTTGGTCAAAATAAATCCCTTTGATTAAGAGAAATCAAAAGCACCCAACTGCACTAACTTTCAGCTTTCCTTTGGGAAGCACTGCCATAACTGCTGTCTGTCAACAGCAGTGGAAAATGTCCAAGCTTTTTAAAACTGATCAAAATATTTTTAAAATTTATCAAACCTTGCAATCGCCTTGAGATACAGATCCAGACTGTGATGGCAATTACAACCATCCCATTTCTAGGAGAATTCAGCACCCATGCCCCATTAAACTCCGTTAGAAGGGACAATTAGCTGGAGACTGACAGTCATTTTGCCAGTTCATTTACCAGAAGGGATAAAGCCAACCTGAAACACGTTAATGTGAGAGTCTCAAAACTGGTATCGTTCTGTGCTCTTGTACTGCTACAGAAAGGGATGTGGCCATGGTGTTAATTGGGATTGCTGGGGTGTAAATAATGTTTTGTTTCATGAAGTCTGGCTGGGGCAAACAAATTATTTAGCTCATACTACAGCTGAATGAAGAGCTCAAATGTCTAAGAGGGTGTATCTGAGAATCGATAGTGGATCACCGAAACATTTAATCACTGTTTTACTGATCTCGCTGCACTATCTGAACTCAAACTGACTCCTCACACTAAAATCAATGGTGCTGATATACTCATTAACAACAGAACCACTCGAGTCTGAAAGACTAACTGGGGAGGAGCTGAAAGCTGGGAATAGCACATGGGCTTGTGCTCCAAGGCTTCCTGGGAGAGCAAGGAACTCTAAAAACTCCCTCACAGGAATTTCCACCACGATCTCCCACCGAGGGCAAGTGGCTGTGACTGATGTGCAGCAGCACATCCCCAACAGGGGACATCTCCTTTAGGGACTGAACCAAGACCCACGGATCCACAGCCATGGCTCTTCCCAGGCTCAAGACGAGGTTTCAACGCTCAGCACTGCCCACACTGGGGATCTCTGCAGGTGGGAAGTGTCTTTGTTTCCCAGTTCTGATCCTGCTACCTGGCATCCCTCTGTGTCTCACGAGGCAGGTGTTTCCCAGCAGTCTGGGGGATATGCAAGAGCCTCTGGGGCAGCTGTTGCCTTCACATCCTGCACTGCCTCTTATTAATACCCCTCCCCAGCAGCTGGAGTTTGCTGCATCCTCCTGCCAGGCTTCCCTGCACGACTCTCTCAGCTCTGACCTGCACATCTGACACTCCTGTCCCGAGGCTCATTTCTCCTGAGTCTGGCAGTTCAGCTGTGATAGCTTCTGCTTGGCATCTACAGGCTCCAGACAGTCTCTCCCCAAAGGATATTCTGAAAGACACCGAATTTCTGACCGGGGTTTCGTCTGCCTGGAAAAGGATGTTGCTCAAAACTATTCCAATATAGCATTTTCTTATGTTTTATGCAATTATCGAACAAATATCAGAATGCAAAATAGCCCCTGGGACTGGAAAATGGAATTAAATCTTCCAGCAAACACGAGAAAATGGATACTGACATTTCTATTAGCAACAAAACGTTTCATGCTTAGAAACTGGTAACCTGACACTGCTCCAGGGAATTCGGGAGGGTGAGGAAAAACGGTCTGAGACAGCACAAGGAAGAAACAGAGCTATAGGTACACTCCAGTGAGACACAGCTGGATGTGGGGTGGGCAGGAGGGCGCCCTGGTGTCGGTGCCACCTCGGTGTGTTCACAGAGAGTTCAGGTCAACAGTGGAAGGCAGCAGCCCGGACCCTCTGCCACCCTAGGCGTGCTGAGCCCGGCAGGAACAGGCACGGGAGGTCCAGCACCAGGAACAGCACGGTGACACAGCACCCCCGTTCCTCTGGAATGCTGCGAGAGCTGTCCAACACACACGGCAGCATTTCTGCTGGGGACACGGCCTCGTGGTGGCCTCGGCAGTGCTGGGTTAATGGTTGGGCTCAGCCACCTCGGGGGTCTCTTACAACCCAAATGATTGTGTGATGTTCAGTGCGCTGCTTCGCTCCAGGACACAGGGTTTGCCCTGGGCTCCCTTCTCAGGACACAACCAACTCCCAGCCCAACTGCCCAAGAGCTGAAAGCAGCATCATCAGCTGATTTGCAGGACAGTCTGGAAAAAGGAGCACTTTTTGGCACAGGGTGGAGGACAGGTGGGCAGGGTGAAGGACTGGGGGCTGCAGTGGTGCAGCAGAAGGGAAAAGCTGGCACTGGGAGTTTGGAGTGTGCATCCCCAGCTTTGTTTTGCTGTAACATCAACCTGGTCTCCCTAAGGAGGAGCCGCCTGGCCTTAGCTCCCCTTGAATTTGCTGTCCAGAAGAAGCAGCAAATGACATCCCAGCTGCACAGGTCATCTGCGTGGCTCCTACGCTGGATTTTAGGGACAGTGCCATTCTCAAAGACAATACACAACCTAAAATCACTCCTCCACCACTTACATGATGCCCACCAGCCTGCTTCCCTTCCCCTGCTCCTCCCCAGAGCACTGCTCACTGAAAGTGGCTCACCCTCTTCTCTTCTATTCTGTATTTAATGGCTTTTGAACTTCAAAGAGAGGTGAGAAAACCCTATCACTTCGGCATGCAGTTAAATATTATGCAGCCACATTACTGAAGAACACCTACAAAATACACTGCTAAAATAAACTCCCCTTTGAATTCTTCTCATAATATCTTTCAGAGGGCTCAGAACATGCTGCCCTTCTTCCCACACAGCACTGAAGCACCTACTTCACTTTAACCAGGTACACACTCTTCTTGGAGTCGAAAGGACTCATCCTGTGCTTAAAATTATGCATTTTCCTCAAGTACTTGGTTGAATCCCAGCTTTTATATCCAGAAATTGCACGGCAGAGATTGGAAACACTATTCTTGGGTTAGTATTATACACACATTGGCAGATACATTCCAAAATTATCTAAGGGATAAAACTATTTATTGTTATTAGAACACGTCCGACTCCGGTAGACAGCTTCTTAAAAATCTAAAATAAAAATGTGCCTAACATGCTCTCTATGAATATGGATACTCCCCACACACTGCATGCCTCATGTACAATACAGCAGAGCTGAAATGCTCTAAACATAAACTGAGAATATATGAGATCAGAATTTAATTGTGGTTTTCATAACAGCAAACTGCTGGAGCTACCTGCATATTATTAGTCCTGAAAGGCATCATGAAAATAATATTTTAACCTTTAATCTGTAACATGGTCTTTGCTAATAAAATTATCCCAGAGTCACGCAAGCACATAGCTGGTGTCAACTACTTAAAATGCAGAATAAATTAAATGCCACTTACATATAGCAAAGAAATACCCAGCCAATTTCACGCACTTTCATGCTGGTGCAGCCACACAACAAACACAGTCGAGCTCTGTGTCTCCTCTTCAAACCCTGCCCTTCTGCAAGAAAAGCATCCAACCCACTGCTCTACCATCCCAGCCCCTCGCAGGGCCACTGCCACCCTGCTGGCAGTGCTGGAACGAGCACTGAGATGGGCTCTGTCACATCAGCTGCACGTTTGCAACTGCAGAACACTGACTGTGCTTCGGGGAGACCGGGTCCTGCTGCCGAAGCGTTGTGGAAAGACAGCAACAGACACTTGGCAAGAGTGGGGGACGAGGCGCACACACCCACCACCATCCAAACCAGGCTAACAGAGCTACTTCATCTTTCCTAAGCAAAAGCCACCTGGATGACACAAACGTCCTTCATCTCCGCTTCAGCCCAGCTCCACATCTCCTGCTCCCAGAAACAAACACACTGCTGCTGGGTCTGACCCGCTCCTGGTGAACAAGTTGTTGACTCCACGGAAGTCAACAGAAAGACTCTCGGTAACTGGTTTGTTTCCATCAGTTATCAAAATTCCCAATATTCCAAATCAAATACAGGAAATGCCAGGAGGGATCTTTTGCAAAAGAGCACATTTACTTCTCCTACTGAAGGACGTACGGGCAATAATCAACATAAAGAACATACAAACAGAGAGGAAGAAAACAGAAGGTGCTGGACATCAAAAAACTTATCTGCTGAACGTGTCTTTCGCTACCTGCAGAATAAGGCTCCTGCTTCTCACTGTGGATGAACTCTTTTCGTTCGTATTTGGCTCTGATCCACTGTTCCCGCAGCAGTCTGGAAAAAAAAGTACAGAGAAAAGGAAACATGGTCCAAGATACATTAAGAAAGAAGCCAGAACCATTAATTCTTCCGTCAAAATACAAGTGTGATTTAGAAGTCTACCAAAAATTGCATTGTGCAGTCTGGAGTCAAAGGTTTCTTCTGCTTACTGCTGGACAACAATAAATCACTTCCTTGTACGTCTACTTTTATTGGAAACTTATTTTTAAAAAATGCACAGATTTAGCAGAACAGCCTGCCCCCACCCACCCAATCAGCCTCTGTAAAAAATTCCCTCGGTGTATGAACCATTTTAAACCTAATTTCCTCAGACTACATTCTTCAGTTAACAGGGTCAGTAAATGAAAAAACCCAACTGACTACATACAAAAGAGAGATTATTGCCCCGAAGATACCAATACAGAAGCAGAAGGTGCTGAAAACCCATCTGGCCAAGCTCTTCCAAACTCACAGCCCATGCTGCCAAGTTTAAGAAAGCAATCTATGATGCATGGCAGAAAATACAATTAAAAAGTCCTTTACTTTTAATACTGAAATGATACCAATGATTTATACTCCGAGATCTCAGTTTCCAAAATGGAAAAAAATACCCTAAAGATTATAACTTTTTTTTTTGCTATTTTATTTTAGCATGAGTGCTTGAACCAATGAAGTAACTCTGATCTAGAATATGCTGGAAATTGCATCAAACCATTTTTAACTGAACTTATTTCTTAATTGCCCTAGAACCCTAAATAGCCCAAGCAGGCAGATCACATACAGAAATAAAGGCATGTGTTATCCCAGCTTCACAGCAGACATTTTGGAGCAGCCTACACTGAAGACAGCAAAAGATCCCCCAGCACTGGGCGTGTTTTGTAAAACCATCACACTTCAACACACCAACTTCTCTGCCAATGAAAACTGTTCATATGCTTAATCACCTTTTCTTTTTTGCTGATTATGCAAACTAAATGGTATCTTTTCTGCAGACACATCCCAGAAATGCTCAAAGAATATAAACATACCAACATTGCGTATGAAAATCCGTCTGCAGGTACAGCAAGCACATTCAATAAATCTGCAAGACACTACCCAATGAAAACTGTGGCTGTGATTGGTTTCCTGGCAATAAAAGGGGAAATAACTACATAGATTTTGTTCCACCCACTGTGTCATCTCCTTGGTTGGGGCACCAGCCTTCTCCCCAAGGCTCGGGGAGCACCACTGCTTCCCTGCCCCCAACACCCAACTGAGAGCTCCTGCTGTAATAGAAACAATGCTCCAAGTCTGCCTTTCCCCTTCTGCTCCTGCTTGCATGACTGATCTTTAGCTGTTACACACACATCTGCAGGTTTGACTGTGAACTCTGAAGATGAACACCCATCTCCCTTCTGCTGCCACCCTGTGCTACGCTCCGGTCTGGGTGCAGCCCATCCTCAGGGGGTTCAGGTGCACTCTGTATAATCAGAGAAAGGCTTGGAAGGGACCTTAGAGGTCATCTACTGCCAACTCCCCTGCCACGGGTTTGCTCAAACCTCAACCAGCATCCATGAGGGTGCTTCTGGGTCCAGCAGGATGCCTTTTCTGGATCTGATAGCCACAAACATAGAAGCCTGCTGACCCAAAAAGTGGCACCCAAATGCCTGTTCCGTAATGTTGTCACCGATCAGCAGAGCTACCGAAATTCAATCATAAAATAAACACAAACACTTGAATTTACGATCCTTCTTGCAATTCTTCCCGGCCAGCTGCTGCGGACAGCTTGTTATCACTGAAGCCAAACTCGGACCTTTTCTACGAGATGATTACGGATCGAACTGGGAGGAGGAAAATTCACACCACCCTCAGCTCCAGCTGACGTCAGTGGATTCAGCAGGAGCTGCAGCTGCTCCGAGTCTCTGAGAGCCAGCCTTCCAGCATGGGGGTTTAAATACGGTATAAATTAAGATCCGTGGTGCAGCAGTGGGAAAACGCTCCTGCTGTAGGATGCCGATCCTACACCAGACACACTGCGGGGCTCATTCCTGGGGGAATGCTTCCCTGCAGGGACTGGCTGCCCGGGGCAGTGCTGCAGTGTCTCCGGAGCTCTTGTGCAAGAGGGCACCCCCGGGGCAGCCAGCAGGCACCACGCCCAAAGGGGTACCCTGAGAAGCTGCAAAATGCTCTCGGTGGCCTCTCTCAGCATCTGGCCCTGAACACGAGTGGCTCCGGTGGCAACTCCCAGAGCACACGGGAATCCAGCTGTGCCACCTTCCCAGCAGCTCCCTGACAGTTCACACATTCTTCCCCTTTCCCTATCGTCACAAAACCCAAACTCTTGCAGCAATGATTTCCCGAAACCCAGGACACACCAAGAGCAGCCCACAGTTGGGACAACTCAGCGCAGGGCCAGTAGCTGCAGCTTCTGCTCCGGTGGTTATTTATAGAAAGCAGAACAACTCCAGCAAAAGAAACCAAAACAAAAACCCAACTAGGGCAGCAAGGAGTTCATCATCTCCCTTCACTGCGACAGAGAAGCTGAGGAGGGATTTGACCACATTCACTCTCATGGACTAGATGCAATCCTGCCATAAAATGCTGCTGGTGCTAAACCCCAGTTGCACTAGCACAGCTTTGATGAATTCATACAGGAGCAGGAATTTGTCCGGGGATCTGTGGGATCTGAGAGCTCTTGGAGGGCAGGGACCATCCAGAAGACCTTCAAACCACACAGGGATTGTATGAAAACAGCCACCATTTTCAGTGGACTGCTGACCTGATCTTAATTTAAGTATATCTTTGGGGGCTTTAGAAATATCTGTTGCTGTGTTTTAGTTGAAATGTACTTTTCCAGGTGTGAATATGTGTGTACATAACCCAGGGCAGACATCACATACCCAGCACAGGACCCTCCATCCAAATCCACCTTTGACTCCAAAAGGAGTTCTGTGACCAGAAAGGACTGCAGTAACAGTCCCCTGGTATTTTACTGCATTTCTGCTGATAGGATAATGTAGTAGATAAGCAAATATATCATTTGTGTTTGTTAGAAAAATATAAGTGCATCATTCCTAAACTGCAGAGATGCACAGCTTTCGGGATCAACTCCAAAAGCTTTAACAGCCCACCTAAAGTCTGTCAGGCTGCTGGTTACAGGGAACATGTCATTTTTTGGCAATTAGAACAGAAAAGTCCTTGTACTCATCAAAAACCTAGAGGCAAATCAAAAAACCCCAACAACAAAACAAAACGCTAAGGAAATCCACATTTCCGACAGAATAAGGGAAAATCCACCCCCCAAATGGGAAAGGACTGGGCTTCACTGGGGAGGCAGCAGGTCCAGAGGCTGACAAAGCACTGCCAACACCATTGGAGGTGCTTGTTTGCTTCCCTGACCACCCACATGAAAACAAGGGCTCTGCCCGGGCGCCAGCAAGGAAGGTTCCAGAAGAAGCCACTGGAGCAGTTTTATCTCGGTCCCACCTACTCAAAGCCTTTCGCTCACAGCAAAATGCACCACAGGAGAAGCTGCTCAAGCAGTTTAATATCAAACCGTGGCTGCACAGCCTCAGCGTGCCGTGTGGAGGAGGTGCTGGCCAGCCAAATTCAGAGGCCCCAGTTTATTTTTTCCCAACACTCTCAGCTGGGCTGGCTGATGCACTCCAGAGCACACCCCACAGATGCTGCACGGCCTCTGTGGCTTTTTTGGAGAGAATAAATAGACAAGAAACCCCAGCCAGAGGTGAACGTGGCCCAAAAGACATCAAACACCATACACTACCACTGCCTAATTGCATCCTTGTGAGGCACCATCAAGTCCACGAAAGACAAAAGAAATTAATGCAATCCAGAAACACCACTTCCAGAAGCCAAATTTGTAGCTTCTGGAATTTGTCAGAGGTTTTTTCCAGCAAAAGCCAATCTGATTTCCACAGGCAGCTTGGTGGATGCAGCTACGCCAGGTTTCTGTCAAACAACTGCTTTAATGAAATCTTAAGTCCGAGGCCAAATTCTTTGCGCAGACTGCAAGGAGAGCCACTCACTCAGCGTAGACTAAAAGCCTGTCAAGCTTCACACTCTTTTCCCGTCTAGTAAGTTCTTGCTGTGAGGGCTTGCTTTTAAATAGCTTTGTGGAGGCATGAGACAGCTGGGGGGCTTCTTCCAGGCTCTCTGTGCATCACCTCAGCTTGTAGTGCCCGAGGATTGATGTGCCATCACCCACCAGGACCAGCGCCCAACAGCAGGCTGCCAGAGAAGAGCAAAAAGACTGGGGTTTTGGCTCTCAGGGCATAAAACGCTTGCATTACGGATTTGGAGAAGTTAAAACTGATTCTGAGCATGTAAAATCACAACATTCTCTATTAAAATGCTAACTGGTTCCTTTTTTGTTTGCTTGTTTTACACGCGTGGTCCAGTTCGCCCCAACGCTATTTTTCAGAATGGTTAAGCACTAATTAAAAACATGTAGGAAACAGCCTCTGTCGGTGCTACCTTAACCTTGTAGCAATTTCCTCTGGAAATTAGGGGAATCAATATGAATTAACAGGTTTACAAGCTAACAGCAAAGAGAAAATGAACAAGAAGAGAAAACCCCGTGGGCTGGTCAGGTTGAAGGATTGGGCAGATCTCAGCACCTGGGTGACTCCAAGAATTCCTGAGGCTGGGTGCCCGGTTTGAGCCACCGCAGGAGGCTCCACCACTTGGGAATGAACTGATGAGCAGCCACTCCAAGTGGCCACACTGCAGCACCTCAAACTTGACACCCAAGACATCAGGCACTTCTGAAAGCTGTGAATATAAAATGTGAAAATGCTGATTAATAAGTAGAAGCCTGAGCAAAGCTCATTTTTGCCCCTGTGGACATTATGTAATAAAGTTTTTACATCTATAAAGTTTTTATTATCTATTAAGTACTGGCAAAAGGAGGTGACAGAGGAAGAGGTGAGAAGTTTGCACCCCTGCCTGCCACTGTGCTCCATGCACGGGAGAGGAGGGGGCCACGCTGACCTTCAGACACCAGACTGAGGAGATGGGCTTGGTAGCTCCTCTACCAAATGTACCAAATTCTAAACGATTAAAAAAAAATAAATCCAGAGATCTACCAGGCAATTTTCTCTCTGCACATCTTAATCAATACAAAAAGCCACTTCAGCTAATAGCTGTTGTTCTTTAGATGAGTGCCTGGATGGCCCCTCAAGATGTGAGCCTCTCTCTGACTGATGTCTCATCTCGCTCCAGATAAGAGAGCCACCCAGCACAACTCACGCCATCTCGTTCTGGCCCCTTTTTCTGTGCTGGCAGTCAGGGCACTGAAGTGCTCTGCATGAGGAGCAGATGCAGCTCCCACTTACCCAAGCACGGAGAGAGGAGCAGAGCAATGCAGCTCACACACAGTTCTGCAGGATGAGGCTCTGCGTCCCCAAATCGAGCAACAGAAAACAATGGTAGGCATTGGGATGTACTTCCAGTTCCACAAAAGCCCAGTAAGAGATTATCTCACTTTCTTCTATCAGTCTTCAGCCAAGTAAAAGACTGAACAAAGCCTTTTTCCTTTGCTTTTACTCAAGAGTGATGCTACCCCTGCTGCTTAGTGGTGACTCAAAACTTGCTCATGTGCTTGCAATCTATCTGCCCCAGAAAAGGCTCTCCAGCTGCTGCTGTGGTGTACCATGCTGGGCCATGACCACTCATGACCATCCAAAGAGAGGTTTTGTGGTTTAAATTCCTCACCCAAAGCTCTTTGGGCCAACACTGTGGTGGTGCAGGAACATCCCAGAGTCTGGGACTCATTTCAGTGTTTGGGACTCCCCAGAGGTCCAGGAGCTGGCTGCTCTGGTCACTGCCCCTGGCCATGGGTCATGGTGCTGGCAGGCAGACAAAAGGTGAGAGGAAAGAAAGGGGACTTTTTTCTTTTCTTTCCTTTTTTTTTTTTTTTTTTTTTTGGGTATTTTTTTTTTTTTTTTTTTTTGGTTGGGTAATTTTTTTTTTTTGGTTGGGTAATTTTTTTGTCTAGGAACAGCTGGTAAACTTCCCCTGGGCATTTCCAGAGCACACCTCCAACTTCTCCAACCTTTGCCAAGTGTCATACAGAACCAGGAAGACACAATGGGGTTTCTGACAGACACAGAAGCCAAATGCAGCAGGCAAACACCAAGAACTTCCCAAGGAGCCAACCACAACACTGTAGGCAAGAAGAAGAAAGGACAAGCTGGCACTGCAGCACTTCCTCCCTCTTGCCCTGAACTTCACAATTCTTGGTGCACCCAAAGCAGAGGGATTCCAGAAGCGGCATTATAAAATTAAGAGACTTCAAATGAACAAACAGCTTTGTTATGGCTTGTCAGCACCCTGCCGTGCCGAGGGCAGCTCCCCCAGCCTGCCCAGGCACTGCAGCTGTCCAGCATGTGCTGCTGTCGGAATTAGAAGCACCAAAACCTCTTGATGCTGCAGAACGTGGTTGGAATCGTTGCCAGTGCTGGATGGAGGTGTCATCCATGGTGATGCTTCCCAGGGCTGCGAGCTGGGAACAACTCATGCTATTGCAGTGACTGGACTGCAGCGAGGCGGGGAAACAGCTAAGTATATATTCCTGTAAAAAGCAGCACTCCCCTGCACTTGTTTAGCATGCATCTGTTGAGAGGCACAGAGAGCCCTGAACCAGAGGAAGGAAAATACAACCTGGCACAGCATCCTTGAGACACTCCCAGGGTGCAACGTGCCCAACGCTGCTGATCCTGCAGCAGTGTCGGGAGATTGTCTGCTGCTGTGAGGGGTCACACCCATCCCACCGCAGCCTGCTGTTATGGCAGGGATCCAGCAGCGCTGGTCCAGAGAACCCCTACAGGAGCAGAGCTCCAGGCTGAGTACAGAAGTCAGGCCATGCAGGCTGGTAGCTGTCCCAGTGCAGAACAGGCACAAGCTGGGACCAGAAAAGGGTCAGAAATTATTCTTCCAGCTGCTCCCACGAAGACTGGCCTTGCCTCACCCTCCTAATCAATCAACAAATAACCAAAAAGAACCAACGAAAAATCCTTTCCATCTCCCGCTGCAGCTCCTCACAGCTTCCAATCCCAGCACGGTGATGCTCCACCAGCCGTGGGGACGGGCTGTGGATGGAGTGGCTGCCCCAGCAGGGTCCCTGTGAGCTCAGACAGCCCTGGCAGGGCTGTGGCTGGAGCCGAGCCGCTGGCAGAGCTCCCCGGAGTGACACGGCTCCCTAGGACGGACGGAGGGAAGAGCACAGCAGCAGAGCCGAGCTGCACCGGCCAAGGAGCCAAACCAGCCGAGCACAGACCCAGCCACAGACACTCCTGCCAGCCCCACGGCAGCAGGAATGGAAACACTCGTGGTCTCCAAGCTGCCTGAGAGCAGCAGCAGCTCACGCTGTCCCTCGGGCTGCCCTGGGCAAGGAGAGCTGGGTGTGACTGGCACCCAGACCTGAGCACACGCTGAGCTGGAGGGACCTGCCCTGCTCCCTGCCACGCTGCTCCAGCACGAGCTCCACACCCCTCAGGCAGGGATGGGGCATGGGAAAGAGCCAGGACTCTGCTCCTGGACAACCTGAGTATCAGAGAGCATCCAACTGACCTTAACTGAGACTCTGGAGTAAACAAAATCAAAATCCCCTAGAACTGTGTTTCTCCGACCAATCTTACTTCTCCAACCCCAACATGACAAGCACATAGGAGAAGTCTCAAGATGGCACAGCCAAACTGCTGGGATTCTGGAGCTCAGAACTCTGCATAAATGGATGGTTTTTTCTTGTGAGGCCAGGCAGTTCCACTCACACAAAGATACAAAACCACCTTGGTACACAGCAGGACTGGACCCTAAAAACCAATTTCAGTTCATCTCCTGGCACCCTGGATGCTGCAGCCCGTGCTGGCTGCTCAGCCTCTTGCTCCACAAAGTCCACCCCACCTTACTGGAGAGGTTTACACCGTTCACCTGCCTTCATGGAGAAGGTTTTTTGTCATCTAGGTAAAAAAAACCCTAACAACACAAAGCCCTGGTATTTTTGCATTATGAGTAACCCAGCATCTCACACAGCAGATTAGCAAGTTCTGCTTTGATGCAGGAGGGGGATTTGAAAAGACAGAGGAAATCAATGGGTAGAAATCGGCATTCTTGTAGCTTTAGAAACTTGGAAGAGTCTGGGGAACAGACAAACTATTGACTCCCCTGCATCATCTCAACTGTACTTATTAAATAAGGTCCCACGCGTAGCATAAACTCTACCACATGCGTGCAGAAGGAAAAACATTTTCAGGGCCTTTTATAAATGAAACCTCCATGGTGGCTGAAAAAAAAAAGTATTATGCTAAAACTAAAGTATTACAGAGGCTGCAGCTGCACAAACAAATCAATGCTGTTTACCAGCAGATGTATTTACTTACTGGCAGTCAAGATACGTTGGTTTATAATAAAACGGTGGCATTTTAGATTCATATTTTGCTTTTGCTACATTGTTTCCATTCGAGGCCATAAACTGCAAAGAAAGAAAAAACAAAGAATTAAACAAATGTTAACAGTATTTTTCTTTAATTCTCTTTTGCTTCTACAGAGCAGTAAAATTATTGGGATGGGGGACCTGTTGTCTTACCGAGAGGTTTGCCCAGGACTGTGCACGGTAAGGTTGCTGTAAAAACTGTGCCTGCAAACCAGGGCTCAGAAACCAATATTGATTATTACTGTCAGGGATCCTACAGCTTAAAATGATTCTGAGGACATGTCCCAGGCCCACAGGAGCAGGGGGCAGCACACGGTGGCATTTCCCCCTCACAGGCATGGAATCAGATGGCTCCTGGGGAATCCAACGTGGGAATAAGGCAACCAGAGGGCAAAGCCTCACACCGGCTTTTAATCTCCGTGTGTTACAGCTCCAGCAAGGTGACAGCCTCTGACAACACATCCCGTGCTTTGGATCACATCACTTGTGCCAAAAGGATGATTTTGTTTTTGCAAAGTCATTCCAGCTACCTCAGGAAGGAGCTTGAAGTGATAGACAAATAAACAAACAAACAAATAAAAGTTCCATCTGCCTCGACAGCCTTCCTTTTCTTCTGATCTTGTACACAAATGGCTAGTTGAGGACTCAGCAAAGAAAACTACTTATTTCCTTATTCGTCTATTTTATTTATTGAAATTCACTTTATAAGTGTAAAAACCTTTTCCAGGCAGCCATGCTAAATATATTTAGTTGTGTCAAATGCCAAGCACACAAATATAACAAGCAGCTAAGCTTTTTTTTTTATTATTGTCATGGTTTTGAATTTCTCACATTTACACATTCAATCTATTCCCCCCAAAAAATATCAGGGAAGGAAATACCCATGCAACACTAAGGCCTATTTTTCCCGTAAAACACACAACTCCATGAGGTGCAGCTTTCAGGAAAACCTCAACTCTACACACAGAAGACAGAAATCAATGACTGGTAGAGTTCTTCCTGCCTTTAAAGACACCAGCAGTCAAAGCAGAAAGGTTTCCGGGGTGCCTTCAGCAGCACCACCCAAATCTAGGCAGGTGCGTGGCATAAATAGAGAGAATTTATATTGTGGTTTGGTTTTTCAAGATGTGAGTTTAAGAGGAACAAAGCCAGAAATAGCTGAGCTGGGCAGGGGTGGTAAACCACAGGTCTAGTCTAGTCTAGGCTAGAAATACTGTAAGAAACAAGAGAAGACAATTCACTAAAATCAGTAATTTCTACACTCTATTTCACTGACATTTTTATGGGGGTGGCGGAAACCCTCACAAATTCTTCACAAAATGCGTGTTCTGTTTCAATCAGCATCACGGACCTCATTCCCACAGCCAGGAATTATCCAGACATGCTTTCTGAAATCACATTTGTGGTGGCATCTCTAGAAAGGGCTCCAAAGGGAAGAGCCCAATCTCCTTGGTTTGGCTCCTGGGAGCCAAACTCCCAGCCCCGGGTGCACGTACCTCCACCTGGGCATCGTCCCAGTCATCCAAGCGCACCGACTTCACCTTGCTGACCTGGGGAATATTGCGGTGGATTCCTGAACAGTTCAAGCAGATGAAGATCCCTAGGCTGTGGGATGCCCAGTCCGGGTCTGGAAGAAAGAAGGAAAGAGAGAATTGCACTTGGCTGATCTTTTGGATTCAGGGCAGGACAGGGCACGGCAGAGGAGTTTAGGAGACACCAGGTCTTGATGTCCCTGATTCGAAACGCATCAGATAAATATGCAAGGAAAATAGATATTTATGTTGATAGGAATACAAATTGAACTAACAATTAACACATCTGCAATCCCCAGTGCAGCTGTTACTCAAAAAAACCCCAATATACAGACAACTGCATGTGCCCAAGACCTCCATAACTCACTCCATGCTCACATGAAGAGGAGAGGGAAATATCTGTCTTTCATGAGGAGATTCCACCCAAACACTGCATGGAACAGAAACTATTCGAGCTCACTGTGCTGCTCCCTTTTTACTTATTTACTACATGTGCTCCACACAGAGACTTTCCTCCCACAGCTGCAGCTCCCAGCAGCCCAGCCCTCCACACCAGGAGGTTTCCAGCCGTTGCCTTGATGGAAAAATGCTGCCAGTGGCAGCTCTGTACTTTCTCTGAGCAAAACCACGCACTGTTTACAGCCCCGGGCTGACATCTCACACAAAGCACTTCGAACACAAGTCCCTTGCCTCCAAATTCCTCCTTGGGAGAGGCAGTGCCCAAAGCAGGGAGACAGAGGGACGGGAAGAGGGAAGGGGCCGGGAGCAGGACACGTCCAGCAGTGTCCCTGGCACTGCCTCGCCAATAATCCCATACAGGGATCTTTGTTTGAACCCCGGCTGGCAAATGTCAGTGCCTGCGGATCCAGCTGCGCCCCAGCAGAAGGAGCTTCACTGCAGGTGACCCAGTCAGACACTAAATCCTCCATCCTCCCCACACCCACAGGGCTGGCAGCCCCTCAGCCAACCCATGGCACCAGGTTGCCAGCGGGTAAGGGCAGGTCTTCCCTTCTCACAGCCCCCCGCAGTAATTACACTGAACCCTCCCTCCCCACAGCACAGCAATTATTTATAAAAGGCAAGGGAATGTGCTTTCTCCTCCTTATCCATATTTAATGCTCTGGCTGTGTCAGTGCAGGGAGCAGGCTGGCATGGGGCAGCTCAGCTCCTGAGGGGTAACCACGGGCTGGCACCAGCCCTGCCTGCAGGGACGGCCACCAGCCTCCCCCGGCACACCCTGGGGAAGATCAGTTCAGTTCTCCAGAGGTGGCCCTGCTCAGATGTAAACCCCAGCGCTAAATGAGGATTCTCATCAGACACAGCTGAGTGCCCACATGGGAGAGGGGAGCAAATTCCCAAGCTGATACAAGTCCCATCACTCACCAGCAGACACAAGGGTGTTTTTTCTCTGTTTCACATGATCTCCTATCCTCATGTGAGACTCCAGTGACTACAACTCAAGCCTGGCAAATGTAAAACCAGTCGGGTTGATCTAAGGGCCTGCTGCTGGCCACCCTGCCCCTTCCACAAGCACTGGGTGAGTCCACATCACACCCCACCCCAGCTCACACACCCCACTTATTCCAGCCTCAGAGACTGTGGCCAGTGACTGGGCTGCGGGTTGGCAGCAAGAATCAAGAGTTTTGCATGCTCAGGCACTTTCTGTGCTCTAATTCATCGTGTTGTCCTCTGCCATCTCCAAACATGTTTGTAATCAAAGTGTGCGACCCTCCAAACTTTCTGCCACAAACACATCCCGAGGTTCAGCGCTACTGAAAGGCCCCAAAGGGTGCAAGTCAGGCAAGGTGAAAGCACCGGGGTCTCGTGTTCCAGCACCCATCACTGACCTTCATGCAGAGGATCAGGTACACGGAATGGTAAGAGGGTCCAGAGACAGAGCCGTGGCAGAGGTGAGGAAGCTGTGGCAGCAAAGTTTGGAGCTGGGTCCCCGTGCCCAGCACAGCCACTCCAGGATAACCGAGCTCCAACCCTTCCCAGAGTCATGAGATCTGATCAAAGCACTGCCCAGCCCAGGGAAACAGGTATCAAAGTAGGCACTGACCAATACAACAGCTTTTATTGGGAGTCCCAATGCCTCTTTAATGTTACCAGATTTATCTTAGGCATGCAGATGGATTTCTTCCTGTTGTCTGCAACTTGGTGGACTCAGGCTTCCAAAGTCCTCCCCAGGAGGTAACCCCTCCCCTGCCTGCCCTGCTGTGTGTGACAGGACCAGGAGACACCACACCTTCCTCCAGCCTGGATGAGGACACATCCTGGTGGAGGAACATCCTGCAAGGAGATCCTGGAGGAGACTCCAGCTCCAGGGGCCACCAGGCCAGCTCACACCCAAGCTGACTCTTCTTGGCACAGGGCAAACAGCACCTCAAGCAACAGGTTTCAGTCCCACCTGGGCTTTAAGGCATTCTCCCCACAACAACAGGATCTCCTTCAGACCAGACTCTTAAACACGCTTCCCCCTTGCTCCACATCTTGTCAAGGTTTGTCTAATTAAGAAAACAAAAGCCGGATTATATCACAGGGTGCCTACACACGCCTGTATCACATCACATACACAGGGTCACCCGTGTGTGTGGCTGCCAGAAGGTGACAGTCCTTCAGAGGAGCAGAGACAAAGGGGTCAGTGGCGACCCAGCCTTGGAAGGGATGTTCTCAGCTTGTTCAGTGAAACCACAGCCAGTGGCTATCTCCTCCTGGTCACCTTCCTTTCAGCATTTCCCTTCTTGCCTAGACCCAAATCCGGGTCCATCCAACACCACCAGCATCCCACACAGCAAATTTTGAGGATTGGAAAAAAACAGCTGCACATTTCACCTGCCCCACCAGACCCAACCTCGGCCGTTCACATCTCTGCCAGGTATTAATAGCAACTTCCTCCAAACTGCTCTTCTGCTTTTAGAAACACGTCTCTCATGTGGTGAGGGTGGATGGGAGAGCTGTAGGTGCTCCGCTGGTTGTGTGCTGCTCTCCTGTCATGGCCCAGAACTACCCACATTTGGCAACTGGGTTTAGTGCCAAAGGGAATGCCAGGCAGGAGGAGAGTTCAAAGGCCTCAGCCACCGACCTAACACCATCCATAAAATTGCTGGGTAGTCCAAACCCCCAGAACCAACTGATCAACCAGGGCAAGTCCCTCCGAAATGTCACTGTTACCATAATTTGAGATTTCTCACAGCTCTTGCTCTCCTGGCTGAGGACATCTAACAGAAAGCACGGCAGCCCAAACCTTTCCCAGGCTGTAGTTGAAAGCCCAAAGGAATTTCTAAGCAACATCTGAACAAACCGGAGGGTTACAGACCCATGCGAGCCCTGGGGCTCGTGCTTCCCTGTGACCTCCCCGTGTCACGGCTCTGCAGACAGGAAGCAGGGGGTGGAGGATTCCCCAAACTCCAGCTCCTGGAGGGCTCCACCAACGCTGCTTCCCCTTCTCCCCCACTCCCTGCACTCGTGACACCATTCTCGAAGAAACCCAGCAAGGAGACGGCCACACCCACGCGTCTTCTGCAGGGACTGGTGACAGACCCCAGGCAGGCGCTGCCAGCCAGGGCCAGCACCTGCTGCTGCAGGGATGCCTCTCCAAAGCCCTTTAAAGGGTTTGGGGTTGTCAGTGGCTGTGTTGCTTCCCAAACACATCACGGTCCCTCTCTGCTCTCCAGCACAAATTCTCGGCTCAGGGACACGGTGTTAACACCAAGGATCTCCAACCTTGGCTTATCACAGACTCCAACCATTCAAATGACTGCACCAGAGATAAGACAACACCTTATCAAACACAAAAATAAATTTTCCTAAGTGTCTTCACACCAAACAGTGAATTTTGGGGCAGCACCATTAGCTGAGTGAGCCAGTGACCCCAGGCTGCACGGCTGACAAGCTGAGCTCTCCACGGAAAAGTGAAGTCCACCTTGCTGCTGGACACTTCAACAGGTAGAACAGGTTCTCCTATGCTGGACAATACTGAGAGTTCAGTAACTTTATTTTTCTGTCTGGGCACGTCCCAAAAAGGTGCACTGAAATGGCAACATGGCATAATCTGGGCTTTTTGGGCGTTGGTCAAAAAAGATGGTTTTTTTCCTAAGCCTCCAGGATTTTGAGCAAACAGGAGTGAAGCCTAATGAAAACTCTCCAGCATGCCTCAGTTCCACACAAATTACTTTATTCCATTATTTCAAGCCAAAAGGAATAAAAAGGAATGAGGAACAACGGGAACATTAAACCAAACACACTGCTGTAAGTGCAGAAAGACTCTCATCCTGAATGACCGATTCCAGCTCTAAAAGGCTTTCACTGCCCAACGTGGTAGAGATTCTTGGTAACTTATAAACAGATTATAATGACTTTCAAAATAAAGACATGAGTCAGCTTCATTTTAAAAATTAAAGAAACAAGGAAAGCTAAACTCAGGAGAAGGGCACTGGGTTGGTATTTTCCCATCTCATTCATCTGAAAGCAAAGGCACAGCCAGAGATTAGAGAAGCACCCAAAACAAAACTAAAACACTTGGGCAACACAGCTAAATTCAGAAATTAATTTCTCCACCCAGCCCTTTTTGGCACCATAAGCCTCAGGAAAACCCAGCACAGTGAACCATGGGCACTGCAGCTTGAACCCAGTGCTCCTGAACTTAGGGAAAAAAGAAAAAAAATGAAGGCTAGACACAGAAAATATTATGGAAGAAAAACTAACGTAAGACACACGACGATGTATAGAAAGCAAAGAGATTGGGAGCTGGATGCTAAAGGAATTTTTTTTAATAAATAATCAGTATTTCTGGTATCCAGAATAAAAACATGGAGTTCCAGTTTGAAAATCCCTAGATGCCACCAATCCAGGTAGAACCCCATGAAGCTGAGCAGCAACAGGCTCAAAGTAGACAAGAGCAAAAACTCAAAAGTCCCAAAATTTGGATGCTCCTGCCCCACTTTTTGCCTTAAACTACATTTATCACTACTTATAGCACAATATTGATGACCAAGGCAAACATCTGACGCCAGTGCACAGCAACACACCCTCAACAAATTCTTCAGCACACGAGTGATGGCCTGACCCAAAATGGGCTGCCCTGCTGCATCCCTGCCACACCAGCTGGTTTTTGGTTGGGCAGCAGACTCAGTGGATTTTCCTGAACCCTCTCCTGTCTGAGGTGCTAAAGATACCTCTCCAGGCAGGCAAAACCTTTTTTACCCTGCACAAGAAACATAACTCACTAATATGGGGTAGAACCACAGGGATTTTAGTGCAACCCACACAAGCACAAAGCCTTTCCTGCTCGCTGCTCAGCTGCTGCTGATTTCCTCCCTGCCCCAGACAGAGAACCTCGTGTTCAGCTCTGAAATTCTGCAGCTATTTACGCCAGGGAAGGATTAGGAGGCTAATAAACAGACCCTGGTCATGCACGTTAAAAAATAACAATAAAAGAGTTAATGCCGAAGTCAAACAGCCTCCCACCAACACTCCTCTTTAAGTAGGAAAATTTTTCAGTGAAGGCATTAAACTTGCCAAGGTCTTTTAATTCAGCTGGCAGGTCCCAGCAGCCCCCTCTCGCTGTCTGCAGCCCACGATTGTGCTGCAGCCCAGGCACCAGCACCGGACAAAAAACCCCATCACATTAAACCTCCTTTGTTTCAAAAAGCCCTTTTTCCTGCAGAAAGTGGCATTGAGCTAAACACAACTGTTGTGGGATTTTTTTTTTTTTCCCTTCTTACCCCTCTGCTTATGCCCAGGGAGAAGGGCTGGCAAATTCCCAGGGACACACACACAAAAAAAAAAAAATTGGAAAAAATTCAGTATTTGAGAGGACGATGGAGGTGCGGGGAAAAGTTTCCACTTTGGGCTGGAAGATGAAAAGCCTGTTTCACGCCATTAGAGCAGCAGAGCTCTGGAACAGCTTTCCAGTGGGAGGCAGTGGGGGCAAGAGAGGGAAGGAGCTGCGAGGCAGAGCCCCATCACTCCCCGAGGGGACGGGCAGAGTCGCTGCAGATGGCAGCACTCGGCAGGACCCGATGACTCAGTCGCCTTCCCGATCTGGGTTTTTAGGACCAGCGGTTGGATGGGGGAAGGAGAGGCTGAGATCAAATCGGTGCCTCCCTCAATCCCGAGCAAATCAAGCCATCCCCAGCGCTCAGGTGCTTCACTGTAATCACCACCCTCACTCGGTGACATCCCGGGAATGGAAAAGCTTCACCTGTGGTGGAACTGAGAAGGAAAAGGTGTTTACAAGCACCTCGGCCACCACCAGCCACCCACAGGCTTGGAGATGCGCTGCTGCACCAGAACACCAGACCTGCTCGGCTCTGCAGCACAAAGCTCCAATTCCAGACTCCCCTCCAGCGTGTGCCTTCTGCTCTTCCTCCATCCTTCATCCCCTCTGGGCCTCAGGCACAGAGGCCGATGTTACCCAGGGTCCATGACCCAATAATCCATCCCAAATAAGAAAGATAAAATGATAACAAGCCATGTAAACTGCTGCTGGAGGGTTTAAACTGCGGGATTGCTTTGATGGGATTTCCATTTCAGTCTTCAGAGCCTCTCTGTCCTCCTACAATGTAAAATGATTCTCACTCCATGGAAACACGAGCCTAAGTCATAGAAAAATAGAGTAAAGAGAGAAATACTTAAGGTCTTGTTGTGCCCTGAGATAACCATCCGTCTCATGATGTGAGGAAAGATTGCCTGAGACAAAGAATCATTTAGAAAAAGAAAAGGCTGAACTGCCACATTAGTCTTGAGGAAAAAAAGATTATTCTAATGCACAGAGAGCCATTACACACCAGCAATTCAGTAACACTGCTCAGTTTGCACTTAGGACTGCATTTACCATGCTGTCTTCACTGAGAAAGCACAGCTTTAAACTCACAAAAAACACAACACCCAGGACACAGAAGCGTGTGATGACAGAGGACCCAAAGCCCCATCTAATGACTTTATTAGTGGCTCCTACCCCAGAATTCAGTCCCGAAGATGTAACCAAGGCAGTCTCATTATGCATTACAGATCGATGGCATTTCTGCAACTGAAAAATCTTTTATTCAAAACAACCTTCCTTAGCAATTTAAGGCTTTATAAAAATGCAATTAATAAAAAACCTAACCAGAAACATAAAAAAAAAAATGACAAACACAAAATCCTGCAAGTGAAAAATGTAATCTCTCAGTTATTTTACACTCCGATTTTCACTTTCTACTTTAGCATCCTTTCTGCATTCCCAGCTGTCATGGCCCCTGTAAGACTGTTCCCTCCCCCTGAGACATCCCTCAAAATCTGTTTGAAAGCTCATCTTGCACCGAGCAGCCTCACAGGGCTCGGCCACTTCCATAACCCTCAGTCATCGTTAAGTGGCAAATTCTGGCCCAGCCCCAGGCGAGCAGCAGGTTGTGCCCAGATCTCCCCGAGGAGATGGGATGATCCTGCAGGGGATGAAGTTATTCACCCAGCTCAGAAGGAACAGCCTCCCTCAATGCCCCCTATCCATCCCCAGCTTTGATTTTTGTATGGTCACAGCTTAGCCCAGCGATGCCAAGCTGAGAGCTCCCTTGCACCAGGAACCCAGGGGTTTGTGACAGGACACAGAACACCTGGGACAAGCTGTGGCTTCAGGGCTCTGGCTACCGAGCCTCTCCCAAATGCCAAAACAGCAACAAAAGAAAATAACCCTTTTTGACAGCAGGGAAGAAAAAAAACCAAACAAACTTTCACTGACTGGCTGATTTCTCAAACAAATATTTCCAAAAGAAAAAGAAAACCCAGCTGGCTTCCAAATACACAAATTAAAGTGACTAACAGAGAATTTTCCCCTGTTACATTTCCAACCCATCCTATTCTTTGTTATGAGCATTCCTGAGATAAATGGCTACCTCTTCTCATGGATCCTGTACTAACAGGGCATTTCAGGCAAAGGCACTCACCCACCTGAGAAACAGCAATAACAAATTGGGCATCCTAAGCTTTGGCTTCCCCCAGCTGTACCAGACCAGCCCTATGATGGCACTCACATGTGGGAAAGCACAAGTCTGCACCGCTTCCCTCATCTTCTGTTCATTCCCCACCCTCTCTCTTCTTTCCTTCTCACTTCATTTTCTCTTTGATACTTTTCCAGTGTCAGCTGCCCACCTGGTTCCAGCTGTCACCTTTCTCTTTCTGCACATCCCACTTCTCAGCAAAGAACAGTCTTGCACCCCTTTCTGGAGGCTCTCTGGGTACTTATCCTGCATTACCTCATCCCCAGAAAGACCTGGCCTGCCACACCTGCCCAGGGTGAATAGCTGAATTCAGGCTGAATATTTTCTATATTACCTACAGACACAAGGTAATGTCTTATGTTAATTAGCCCAGGGCATCTCAAGTTTATTGTCACTCCCAGGCAGAGGAGCACATTACAGCACCATGAATAGCTCTTGTTTGCCAAAGAAACTGAAGCAAAGTAGGCATTAAAGAAATTGGGTTGATGAGCAGGGAGCTGGTCCTAAACAAGTAGTGCCATGAGAGTTCAGAAGAGGCTGAACGATATTAATATAGCACACCCTGACTTACAAAAGACACTGGCCCAAATTCTCCTCGCTGACTTTCAGATTCACTAAGACATCTCTGTATGCAAATGTCACCAAAACCAAAGTATGGTTTTGTTGTTCTACAAGCCCTTTTATTCAAAAGGTGCCTTTAACAACAACCCTTTTTCTCTGACATGAGATATCTTATTGACCCACAGCTTCATCTCCACCCTGGTTATGATGAGAAACTTCCCACGTTGCCTGGGGGCTTCGTGTGCTGTACCCACGGGGCGAGCAAGAATCACCCCGCTGATCTGAATGGCCCGGGCTTGTAAAGTTTTCTCCGGGAAGGAATAATTTAGGCAGACACCTACTCGGGGAGCCCAAGCTGCGCTCAGCAAGACACCTCCGAGGTGGGCTGGTACAGTCAGACAGCAGCAGCCGGCAGCAGATGGGTGGGAGCAGGCAGAGCAGCGCGGCGCTGCAAAGCCATCCACGCTGTGCCCAAAGTTCTTTGTCCTTTCCAGCTGGGTACCGGAGGACACAGCGCATCTGAAAGTGAACTGCAGTGCCCTGGGATGCAGATCAGGGATAGAAAACCACTGGTAATGGTACGAGCTGGATAGCGGTATCCGATAGATCTCGACATCCTAAACAAATCAATAGCTGGGAAAATAGGGCTCAGGTGAAGTGTTGGGTTTTTCTTTAACCTATAGAATGACAGAGGCTGAGAAGGACATCCTTTCTGTACACCTCCTCAGAGCCATCCTGCTCAAGCTAATACAAATTAAGGTTTTTCTACGTGGTGATTTTTTTTTTCTTTTTTAAAAAAAGAAAGTTCCCTGCCCTGCGATTTTTTAAAGGTTGTTCTCAAAGACAGATCCCACCACCCCATGCAGACTCTGCTCAGCAAAAGCATCATGGCCCGACCCCAAAAATTCACCATCCTAAGGGCGAGGAAGACATTCCCAGCCCAGATTTTCTCCCCTCCGCACACGAAGACGTCTATAGACATCCCAGCCCCGCTCCCTGCGCAGCTCGGGCCACCCATCGATGGCAGCTGGGCAAAGGTTGTCGGGCAGGATGTCCGCAGCGCTGCCTCCGGTTGTCCCCATGTGTTTGCTCACTGCCAGGGCAGGAGCAGCCGAGGGGACGCGGAGGACACGCGGCCCCCGCAGCCCAGGGCACCCCGGCAGAGCCCCCACCACCCGGTTACCGGCCCCGGTTACCGGCCCCGGCTGCGCTGCAGC
>WEIT01004776.1:250568-263887 GCA_013389985.1 Dryoscopus gambensis
CCTGTGGGAGGTGGCGGCTGGCAGCAACCCCAGCCCTCGCTGGGCAGGGTCTTGCCGCTCAAGCACCGTTCATGAGCAGGTTCATGAGCAGCACGTTTGGGGTGCCCCTCTTACATCAGCATCTTTTGGGGGCACTTGTGAAGGTTTCACTAGTAGCCCCACGCACTGCAAAACGCTCCTCCTTCACTGCTGTCCTTGCACATCACCACCACCTTCCATGTCTGTGTCTTGGCAGGACCGTCCTCCAAGCATCTTCCCACGTTTTTCACACCCTCCACGGTGTCAAGGGAGTATCAGGGAGGGGAAACATCCCTGTGTCATCATGGCCGTGCATCTCATGCCATCTTTGGGGCAAGACTCCTTGTTTTGTCAGCCAAAGACTAAAGTGTCACTCAGGGGCAGGGTGTGGGAAGCCTTTGGCCAAGGAAGGGTTCAGAGCTGTGTCTCCTCAACCCCTGCTGAAACCTTCCTCTCAAGTATGGGTCACCTGTGGTGCTGCTGTGTCCTGTTTGTGGTTCACACATCTCTGCTTATAAAAACAATTTTGGTTTTGCAAAGCAAGCCCCCATTTAAATCATCCAACTCTGCTTCCTCCAACAAAGCAGAGGCCTCCTGCAGGCTCAGCTCGTGCCGTTCATGCTGCCCATGAGATTCAGGGTGTGCACGAGCATCTGCAGGAGGAGGCTGCCAGTAGCTCCTGGAAAACTTCCACAACCAAACCACCATCTTGATCCTGCAAACATGAGGATGTGAGCAGGTTCCCGAGAACACTTTGTGGGAGAAAATAGCCCCTTAAATACCGGCAGAATCATGGCCTGGTACATTTACAATGCTCCCTTTCCCTGGAATACGTTTTCCTAAATGACCTTTGGATTTGTGCTGCCAGGCAAGAGACTGTATCCAGGTTGATTTCTGACTGTTTTAAACTGATGCCAGGCTGTTCCTTGCTGATTCAACCCTGTGTCACACATTGTGCTGGGTTTGCTGGTTTTACACACATAGCTTGATAATATCTGGAAATTCCCTCCCATCCTAACCAAAAGCATAATCCTCCACACTGACTTTTTGTGGGGAAACTGAGCTGCTGCATCCAGACCCTCACCTTCTTCAGCCTCTGAGTCACTAACCTGGAGCACTGACTTCTAACACCCTCAGAGTGAAACCAGCTCAGCAAAGTGTCTTAACCCTCCACACCTGTGCTGTGTTCAAGCCTGACAGTGTAAATGCTGCAGGATCAGAGCTTTACCTAAGCCCGGGTTAGGCCAGGCTTTCATTTGCACTTTGGCTTTTCCACAAGATGAATTTGCTGAATGCTTCATGCAATAGTCAGAGTGCTGCACATCATCATATACTTACCACGGGCCGGGGCTGGGAGGGGGTTTGGTTTGAAAGTCTCTGTTTAGCTTTCCATTAAGACTTATTGATTCTCTTAATTTTTTGTTCTCCTGGTTGCTAGGCAATTCCTCTCTCTCTCCTCCGTGTGCTGGAAGCCAGGGCTGCAGACAGAAATTTATATCTTGTAATAAAATCAAATAAAAGAGAGCCTGTTGTCAATGATGAGAAGGGAGAGTTTCATAAAGGACAGGCGGAGCAGGAGAGCAGGGTCAGCAAGGGTCGATCAGCAGCATCCTCAGCATTTAAGTCTCATCACAATTACCCCAGACTTCACACGGGGAAACAAACAGCCCACGAGGGTGGAGGGAACACAGAGAGACAGGGAGAAAAGTTGGAACTAAATGAGCCAGAAATGAAGATAAACTTTTGTTCAGTGGAAAATCAAAGGCGTGAGCCGACCTCACACGTGCAAAGGCAGCTCTGTAAATTTACTCCTGGTTTATCCAGGGTTAAGAGGCTGGGTATTGCCCCAGTGTTGGCTGGCACAGTGTTGATCCAGGGCAGACACTGGCGTTCTCCTGATGGACACTGACTGCTGAGGGCTGTGATTCCTGGCACAGAGCAGGGATGGCATCTGAGTTTATATCTCACACAGGGTAAAGAGCAAAGGTTGCCCCTGCAGGGCTGGTGGAGGCTGATGGGCATCACTGCTCAGCCTTGTCCGTGTCAGGCCGTTCCCTCCTCTGAGCTTTGCCCCACACTTTTCCTGTGGGTAGCACCTTCCAGGCAACGCCTAAATGAATTTGCTCTTACTTCTTGCAAAGTCTCTGACCAAACTCTGGAGATGGGTTGTCGCTGTCAACACATCACCCGCATTCAGATGCTTCCTGTCTCTCCACTGCTAAGTGACTTGGAGGTCTGACATAAATTCATATCCATATGTATGTGCATACTTACATATTTATGTGTAAGATGTGTTTGTTTGTAAACACACACACTTTTAACTCAGTCTTTTCTAAACCGCAAGGTTGTTGCCTTAGAAACGGACGTTATTAATGCGATCTCCCGAGGTGCTAAGCACAGTGGCAGCAAGGGCAGCCTCTGGAAGTGCCAGATACTGAGGTCAGGGCAAAGAACGCCCAGAAATTCCTGGAAACCTTTCCATCGTCTTTGTGGCGACGCCCTGAAAATGCGCAGGCATAACCATACCTTCTCCTTGCCCTTCCCTATCAGCTCCTTGCACCCCGAGACTGCCTTTTGTTAGGAAAGAGCAGTTGACACTGGGGTGTAGTTAATTTCGCAGCCCTAGCCCTGAAGTGGCTAAATCAATGTCACGACCATGCAAGTAAAAGGGTGTTAAACACAACCCTTGATGCGACCCGGGAGCGCGTTCACAGCGGAACGTGGGGAAGCATTACAAATTCCTGCGCGAACAGCAGACCTGAACAGAAATATCAATAATTCATGCCACGGCAACTGCATTCAAGCAAAACTCTGGAGTAGCAGATACACCAGGCAGGATTCCATAGGCTTCCTCAGCACCACAGGGGAGGCGGCTCTTGCAGCTGGAGGTTTGTGAGAACGAGCTGCAGCAGCGGCACCTATGTTAAAGCAGCTCATTTCCGTTGCTGTATTGGTTTCCTGTTCAAAAGGAAAAAAAAAAAATCCTTGAGGTTTTTCTTTTAAAAAAGAAAGGGTTTTCTGGGTTATCCTGTTAAATCAAGAGTGGCTATAGCTGGGAGGGAGGAATGCCACAGAGCAGAGAGCTCAGACCAGGGCAGTTAAAAACTCTTGAACCAAAAATTCAATACTGATGCCAACTTTCTCTCATTTTGAGCAAATTGCTGTATGGAGCCTGTGGGATCGTTTTTGTGTGGAACAGGGAAAAGCACACTCACAGCAGCTGTGTGGTTAGGATGTGTTGATCGAGTGGAAGAGGATGATGCAGGAGAAAATGATGCGAGGGTGGAAAAAGAACGGGGCTGTCCCATGCCTGCAGAGCTGCTCTGCACCTGCAGCAGCCCTCAAAGAAGACAAAGTGTTGTGCAGCTCTAGAAGTGTCTCACTGCGGAGTGATCTGCTGATCAGGGTTTATCCCATTTGCACAGTGGTTAGCTCTGCTGCAGCCCAGTGTTACCAGTGTGAAAAGAGGGGAGTCCTTTACTCCCCTGATTTAATACTCACACAGCTACCACCATGCAAACCACACCAGAGATCCTCTGTAGGGAAGCAGAACTGGAGAGAATGAGGACAAGGGGGGCTTCAGACCAGAATCTTTTTTTAGATTTCTGCAACACCCTAGAGCTGATCACTGCTCTCTCACAGCCATGCTACCACAAAAAGGAAATTTCTCCCACCACCTGTCATGTGCTCAGGACACCCTTTCAGTTTCTTTTCCGCCTGCCTCTGGCCAGCAATGGGCTGGTTTGGGGGTCAGTACATGGTTGCAGGGGCTGCTCAGTTGCTCAAACAGCATGGCTGGGAGCCAAAATACATCTGAGAGAGAGAGTGAGGGGGTAATTGATGGCTGGAAGAAGTTGGCTATTTGTATGTCCGCTCCAGGGCACCTGGGGAAATCTCAGTGTAAGCAAAACAGCTCTGCAACAGTCCTGCTGTTGCACCAAACCCATTTCCTACGGTGTAAAATATGACATGAAGGGGCAGCTGAGGGAATTGGCTCCCTGGCAGCTGCAGTGAACCAGCTGGAGCTATGCTCATTTCTATTGTCCAATGACAGGTTCTTTTCTGCTCATGGAGGAGATGAAATTAGACCAAGGAAGTCAACAGTTCACCTACTTCTGTGGTAGACCACTGCTTTTAGCATTATTCCTGATTTATCCTAATTAAGAGACTTGGGCCTGCGGAATCTCTGTACGGAGAAAGCCAACATGTGTGTAAAGACACTCATACATCAGGGGATCAGCTCCTCCAAAAAAAGTCAAAGTGATTATTCAGAGCGGGACGTCATCAATTCAGGCTGAGTCAGAGACACAGCAGGACAGGCTCGGTGTGCAAACAGCAGGGCAGCACTTACCATGGAAATTGCTTTTGCTCAACTCCAATAATTTAATCTCTTCCTGGCTTAAATGGCTCATCCTTCCAGGAACAGCTTGGAGACGTTCAAGCAGGAGACTGAGCTGTGTGATGTCACGTTCCAGGGTGGAGACTCATGCAGCCCACCCACCTGCTGCTGCTCTGGGAGCCAGGGGCTGCTCCAACCAGGGACACTGAGCAAAGAGGGTGACGGAGATGCTACAGGCAGGACCACAGAACAGAGAGGCCGAAGCCCAGAACGTCACTTCTGGTCTGGAAGTCTCTTCAGCAGAGGCTGAGTCCCTCAGAAGGAAAAAGAACAAACCATTTTAAAAGGGCACAGAAGAAGAGACAAAACAGTGCAGTTATTGGCCCCAGCAGTCGGGCTCGTGTCACAGGCTGCTGCCTTCAGCTGCTGGTCCAGCTCACGCAGCTGAGAGCACATCCCCTTCTGTAGCACTGCTCAGCTGTGATTTGAATAAAGCAGTAGATGGAAACAAGACTGTGGTTTTTCTCTAGAAAGAGATTAAAAATGATGGCCTGAAGAGAGCTGCCAAACAGCTGGAGATGCTAATTCAGCCTCCCCCCAATTAACTCTGACCACACAAAGCTGAGGGCCATGTCCTACCCTTCCTCTGGCTGCTGATGGGATTGTTTGGATGTCACTGTATGCTTCCTAAAAGCTCCCACAACACCAAGATACAGAGGATGCTGCTCACTTATCTGTTTATTTCAGTATGCTTTGCCAAAGAAAAATCAGCAAAGAATTAATTAACAGCAATTATTTCTTGCAACAACAGAGCAGCCCTGCTCCAGAAGCCATGAAAACAACATCATGAGACCCCTGTGGCCAAAAAGCCTTTCTAAACAGGTGCAAAAATAAACAATTTTATAGCAGGGCATGAAAAGAGCCCAAGCCAGGTTGGGGAATGGCAGGAGAGCAGCCATTTCTATGGCTGAGTCGGAGCAGCCACCCAGGTGACTTTTGTGAAGGAGCTTTAATAAACAAACCAGAGCAGAAGCACCAACCTGAGTGAAAGAACCAGCAGGACGAGGTTATTGCTGCCATAGAGGGTTTACTACACCCGTCACCCTGTGTTATTAGTGCTGCTGAAGTGATTTACTGTCCCAGCCAGTCCGGCCGATTAGAGCTGTGATCTAAAGTACAGCCAGCTCCAGTTTCAGTGATAAACATCACCCCCCTGCCTATTACTTGCTAAAATAAGCTGATATAAAGCCATCAATCCAGACATCTCTGTGCTCAAATGAGTCCTTCTAGCTGGCACCACCACACCTGCAAGCCTCCTGCCATGCCTGCTAGAAGGATGGAGGTAGACATTCCAGACACGTTCTCATTTTTCACCTGCCTGGTTCTTTTTCAGCAGCCGGTGAACTCAGCATCTCTGTCCCTTTGACCAGAACTTGCACCTCCTGTCAGCACAGCCCTGCAGTGACCTGGTTCCTGTAACATCTCTGGCAGTCCCATGCACTCCCTGAGCATCTCCCCTCGCGCAGAGGTCGGGGTGCACCTCCTGCCAGAGATGGTCCCCTCCACTCTGCATCCTAGTTGTTGGCAGTGGGCAGTCCCTCTGTCCCACCAGACTCTGCAGCACAGTTTGGGGATGGGGAAACTAAACTAAAACCCCACGCTCCACCCACCTGGACCACTCACACTGATGTCTGTGCACACAGGCTGTTCACACCTGATCCATGGCAGTTCCTGCACTGAGACTGGGCTGCACGGACCCAGTACACCCATCCCTCTGGATCAGACAGAAATTGGAAAGCACAGGGAAGGGGGACAGACTGGTGCTGCCTTAGCAACCACTGCGAGCACACACATGGACACGGGAGATGTGCCAAACAACAGGCACACCCCGGAGCCTGCGCTCTGTACGGGCTGGGTGGTGAGGACAAGGCTAAAGGCAACCTGCTTAATCCAGGGGCTGGAGTCAGCACAGCTTAACTCCCACCCCCACACTAAAGAGCAAAAGCCAAGGGAAGCAACCTCAGCACCCAGCAAGGAGCCAGCCTCATTACCCCCCTGGGATTTCCTACTTGGTGCTTGCTCATGGGGCCGTGAAGGCTCATTTATCAGTGGGAGGTTTTGCTCCTGCCTGGTTCAGCATCCTGAGTTACCAGCAATTTTCTCAGCACTGATCTGATCCGCAGCTTCTCTGCAATCCTGAGTGGCAGCGGGAATTTTTTTCCCTGTCTGGGTCTGCCTGCCCAAAAACTGGCTTCCTCAGTGTGGGGAAATGCTTTTCCACCCACCCAGCCGTGCTACCTGGGGCTGTCGGTGCAACCCGGAGGGGAAGAGCCCTGGGTGGATTGGCAGCAGATGGCTGCAGCACACAGCATCACATCAAACCCTCAGGGCCGTCCTGGTGTCCCAGATTCAGGAGTGCTCTCATTCTCCTGCCCTGCCCACTAAGGAGAGATGCTTCCAAACCCTGCTGAAAACCAGAGCATGGTTTAATAGCTGAGAAATGTAAATTGAGCAAATGCAACGGGGCCTGACTCCCTCGCAGAGCACCCCCTCCCATGCTGCTGCCTTCCCACGTGCTCCCCTTGTTCAGCAGCTCTGCGAGCAGGATCAGAACTGGGTGTGTGAGCAGGTTCTTGCTGAGCAGGGCTTGCTAGCAGCAAGAAAAATAGAAATCCTCCAGAAATGAGAGCTGTCAGCTCCTCAAAGGTTACTAAATTAGACAAAGGACTCAGTTGCCCGAAGGGGCTGCAGAAGCACCCCCACCACCTGCTTTTTAAACCCATCAAGGTGAAGTGAAAAGCCTGGGTCATTTTGTCTCCTTGCTTTCTTCACCCCCCTGCTTTTTTTTTGCCAGGCTACTTTCCACCACTGCTGCTGAGTTTACCATAATTCATAAGGAAAGAAAAACATCCACCATACAAGGTGGTTTATAGTGTTGCTCATTGCCAGGCAGCAGGACACATGGCCAGATGGACCCCAAAATCCCTCCCACAGCACTGGGAACCTACCTCACTGTGTGGGAGCTGGGAAGGGCTGCCTGTGCAGGCATCCTGCTGGAAGTGGGGGAGTGTGGGACACCAAGGGCTGGATTCAGCCCACCAGATCCGATCAACTGAACTGTTTTACCTCACAGAGAACTGTGGCCTTTGTTGGGCTACGTGGTGAATGCCAGGCTTGTCATTCAGCCAAGCCCAGCAGGAATCAGCAAGCCTAAGACTGATGCACCTGCTAATGCAAATCCCAAAATCTCCTGGATAATGAGAGAGAGCACAAGCATCAGAACCTCTAGGGAGAGCCACAAAAACCTGTCCCTGTGTCATCATCAGTTCCAGGAAACAAAAAATGCACCAAGGTCTATCAAGTCCCCTGCACACACTCATTGGACTTCTAGGTGACTTTCTATGAAGCTCCTATTTTGAGCAGTGATCAATTATGCATTTCAAGCCATATGGCACCTTCATTCCAGAAGGAAGGCATTTTGTCTTGAAATCTGTAAGCTAGAAAATCTGCTGCATCCTGACAAAAATGCAACATTGCCACTTAATCACAGAAGCAGAATCATTAAGAAACAAACAAAAAAAAAGCAGGGTGATTTTAATCAGGTGTCCAATTTTCACTGAAATACCCTTGAAGGGGAAATATAGCCTCGTATGTGCACTTCCAGTCTTTTTTAAAATTAATCTGAGCCAGAGCTTTGATTTTTGTGGGAAACCTGATATAATATACAACATTCCCAATTTAGCAGAAGGATCTCCTCCAGCATGGATCTCCTCCAGGCACAAAAGCACTGAAGTCCTCTGGGGTCACTGGATAGATGTGCTACCAGACACGACAGCACTCCTGCTCACTAGCAGAAGTATCATTCCCATCCCAGGAATTATGGATGAGAAACGTAGAAAAATACTGCTCTCCAGTGGAGCCACAACACCCAAGGCACTTCTCAGAGCAGCAACAAGTGATGCTCCAGACATTTTTTACATGGGAGCAGGCTGGTTCCTTCCTCATAGCCTCCTACAACACTTGGTTTCATTCCAGAGGCTCAGTGAAAATGGTGTTGCCACTCAGTTACCTGCTTGAGGTGAGACAACAACGAGGTGAAATTTAAGAGCTGCTTTAACTCATTGCCCCTCACCTGGTTCAGCCAAAACCAAAGGCAGCAGTAAGTAAAAGCTGTTTTGATTGCTGCTCCAAAGGGCAAATAATCACCAGCAACAACGTGTTCTCCCAAGGAAACCAAGCTGGCGACTACTGACCATAAGCATAATACCCAGCCACAAGGAATTCCTTGGACTTGAAGCTGGCAGGACAAAGTGGGGAGAATGCTTTGGGGAAGGACCAAGAGGGAAGGTCAGCAGCCACACCCACTGCCTGCTCTGACTGCCCCCCAACCTCAAACATCCACCCCACAGGTGCTGACAGATGTGACCCTCCTGCTATGCTCTTCCAGGTGGCAGATGCAGCAACAATCCCTTCTCAGCACCGAGGCACGGCCTCACTGTGCTCCTACAAAGGACTTTGGACCATGGCCCATTTCCAGAGCAAGCACAGGAGGCTCTCTTTGCGTAGGCTTTTCTATGAAAGCACACCCAGAGCTCGGGAAATGTTTATTAAACCGTATCTTCCTGGTTCTGCGGGTCAGTGTAGCTGTTTGGAGAGATACACCTAGAGCTCAAGGCCTCCCAGGAAGACATAACGATGGTTAACTTGCAGCAATGTTCTCTCTGTAAATAACTGCTGTGATCAAGGTTAAGCTTTTTGTGGTTGAGTGGATTTTAATCTGAGCAAAGAATGTGCAGGCAAAGCTCTGCTGGTCCAGAGCCCTCCAGGGACTCCCTGGGACCGATCCCAAGCAGCTGGGTGCATCATTAGGGTGTGAGTGAGGCTTTGCTGCAGAAAAGCTACAGAAAAGACAATTACAACTCCCTGGCTTATTGATTCCTATTGCTATGGTAACGGCTCACATAGATCTTCCCTCCAACACAGTCACCACTTCCTCCTGCTTCGGGCTATCCCTTCCACACCTGTGCAATTACATCCAGGCTGGCAGTCTGTACGTCAGTCCCAGCTGAACCTCGATTCCCAGTGGTTTGCCTGTCTCCAGGCCGCGGGATCTGTCAGCAGGTGGAGCTTCACGGCAGCGCTGGCACAGGCAGCATCCGGCGGGCTCCTCACAGGAAGATTGATGCACTTGCGTGGGACCACTCCCGCAGCACAGCAGCTCATCAACTCCGAACAGCTCCACCAAGACAGCAGCGGCCCTGACAAACCGCCTCCCCTGCAGCACACGCACCTCAGCTCAGCGTCTCCAGAATACAGATTTTTCCCAGTTTGCTGACAGGCTCCTGGAAAGGTTCCTCCTCGGCACAGGCACAGGAAAGTTGGCTATCAACCTACTGCTTTCGTTTGGCTTAAAACTTGCAGTCAGTTTAAAGCAGCACAAACCTGGATACCACAAGCAACGTTAAAATAAAGAGGTTTTAAGTGGAAAGATTTTAATTAACGATCTGTGGAATTAATTGAAGAGCATTCTGGGAACTCTCCCAGATGACCCTGGTGCTGCAGGGACTTGTCCCATTGAGCAAGTTGGGAAAGCAGTTTGACCCCAGGCCTGGCACTAATGGCTTCTTTGCCACCACTTCTCAGCTGCACTGGATCTCAATGTCTGATGTCCCTCAGCAGCTCCGAGCTTACTTTACAGCTCCACTAACATATTCCCTTCTGCAGCCCATGCTTCCAGCCAGGGCAGATGTGGCTCTGCCCATTCCCTGAATTTTCAGCTGTCCACTCACAGCTCTCTTCCCGCCCTGGCACAAGGGGACAGCAGCTGACTCGCAGTGCTGGGCAGCAGCATGGAACATGCCATGGATCTGGACAGGATGAGGATGTGATCTTTGGGCCAGTGAAAGATGCAAACCTCTCACCCCCGCAGTGTCTGTTAGGGTGCCAATCACTCAACGCCTCAAAAACTTTGTAACCCGGAGGACACAGCTGGCACCAATGTCTCAGGGAAACACAGATGGAACTCGTGAAGGACCTGCTTGGCCAAACAACAGTGCAGAGTAACATCCAAAAGATGAAACTACCCCCGATAACAGCCCAGATTACTCGCCCACCACTGGTGGGTTCTTTCAGACCTACCAGGAATTCACTTTGCCTTATAATATTCAGGGAGCACAGAAGCATGAAATTTGATTTCTTTCTTCTGGAGATGCTGGAGATTATTTTAATTCTAACTTGGTATCGCTGAAAGAAAGCTCTTATTCAGTGGTTTAATATAAAGTCTTTTAGTATCTGTTGCAGCAATACAATCTCTGCTTTCTTTCCTATAAATGTACTAATCTCACCAAAGGATATAATTTGAACCGTAGAATGAAGTGGAATAAAAATATGCAGCAGCAGGCGAATGTCCTTTTCAAACAGGAACCTGCTCTGAGCTGTGTGCACTCTCTTCCATCAGATTAGACAGAGCAACAATTTAAATCTCAGCCCCAACGATCAGTATGAGGAGCAGAAAATGTTCTTTCACCCTTTCCTGGAACTCGGTACGAGCGGATGCGCAGTGCAGAGAAGCAGAAGCAGACAGCAGGGGAGGTGAGCTGGATCAAAGAGGGGACACCAAATAAAGGGGGAAGTGTGGGAGAACTGCCTTGGCAGACGGGGTGTGTATGACCCTCTGCAGCCCTGACCCTAAAGCTTAACTGCCACAGCCAGACACTCAGAGCAATGATTCACTGGGTTACAAACAAAACCAAGAGAAGCAGGGATAACAAGGCAGAACATACAGTGGAAAACACGTCCAGGAGATTTACAAATTTATTGCCTGCCTGGAACACATTTCTAGGGGGCTAACAGGCCAAATTATTTCTGCTTGAACTCAACTTTAATTAAGAAGCACTTCAAGTGCAAGAGAAATATCACTATTCCCAGTTAAATGATGAAAAAATTAGGTTAACACTGCTGGCGTGGTAAATAAAAGCAGAAATCACCCCCTGACTGGCGTGTGCAACTAGAAATACTCTCCCAACAATGATGGAAGAAGAAATGACTGAAAAAACACCCCACCCCAAGTACCCCCACAGGACCCCAGTGTCTTCCATAGCAGGGTGAGATCACCCCAGGGATGGGGTCTAAAGCCAGTATTTCATAAAAAGCAATTTTAAATTACAACAGCTTTATTCCCACCTGGTGAGTGACTGCTGGGAGCACATCAGTACTGCCCACAGAAGGTTAATCAGCTGTTCAAGACCTACACAATAAAGGACTGTTTGGTTTGGGTTTTTGTCCTCTTAAAATAAGGCTTCACTGTTCTTACAGGGACATGGAGAACACTTTAGGCTGTAACTATTTTGCCTCTAGAGAAATTAAAAGAAAGGAGTTAAGAAATACTTGAGCAAAGGAGACAAAGGAAGTACTTTTGCTCATTTAAAGGAAAACCTTGTTTTAGGAAAATTAAACTTTGGAAAAAAAAGGTTCTTTCAGGAAACACTTCCTATTGCAATATGAACACAATGTACAATATGTACTACATTCAGAGTTATGCTTTCCCTTCACGAGGAGCAAAGCTGTCTGTCTTCATCACGACTTTTCAGGTTTTTCTTCTGATTTCTCATTTATCAGGTCTTTAAATCCCAATTTTTCCAGTGGTTCATTAGCCATAAGTTGCCTAAGTAAAAAAAGAAGAAAGCAACAAAAAACATTTTTAGAGAACACAGCCTATAACCAAGAGAACAGCAGCATTTTCTATTTCATTTACTATTTTTTACCCTAAACAACTCCAAGACATCTATACAGAGTGACTGCCGTTTGATTAAGACCTCAGAAAATTCAGTTTTAAGAAAGCAACGTTCAGAGATTACTTATTTCCCCCTTAACAGTGGCCTTCCAATTAAATGTGGTGTTTCCTCATTTTTGGTACTGAGCGAGAGTTTAGTCAGAAACCGACCTGATTCCTGGTTATCTTTAATTAACACATTGCCTAAGAGCTTCCTAAAATTCTACCGACGCTATTTACATTTTCAAGTGAATATGGCTCAGAACAGCATTTGTGGTGCCACTAGATTTTGCTGTAGTGACTTTCAAACTCGTTTTTGATCTGCAGCCCTCCTCGCCAGCAGCCCATGCAGTGTGTTCTCCCTAAATACAGGGAAATTGGTGCATTTCCCACAGTTCCCTGGCGCACCCTTGTACAGGAAGCATTACAAAGCAACGCAGGAATGGAAACATCCCTGGAAAACCAATCACCAACACTTTCTTCACTTGAACTGAGGAACAAGTTAGACTTTCAGCTTGCCTGCTTGAAACATATTTCTAAGGGGCTAACAGGCAAAACTATTTCCACTTGAAGTCAGCACTAATTAAGTACACGCAAGAAAAATATCATTGGCTGTGATAATTCATGGTTAAATTACACACAACACCTTCAGGGGTCTTAAAAACATACTCAGAGCTTCTTGAGAAGGCCGTGCAGAAGGTGAGCAAAGTATGGGCTACAAGTTAAAAGTTTAACTGGTAACCACAGCTGAAAACAAAAAAAAAGAGCTTCCCACTGGCCGTTGTGCAGGGTGGAAGCTGCCCAGGTCTCGCTGTCATCTCACGGTACGGGCTGGGTAACATCGAAACCACAAGCCAGGAAACCTGCTGATGCCACACGGGGCACCTGTTTCCTTCCCGGACAAAAATTTCTGCGCGATGGGGGCTCGCTTCCCCTCCGGGTGCCGCGAAGGGATCCCCGCTCTCCCCGCCGCAGGGCCCGGCGGGCTGGCCGGGTGTGGCGGGGTCACTCGCCTGTCCATGCGGCACTCCAGGTAGGCCATGGCGCTCTGCCGGCAGGCCGCGCTCTCGTAGCCGCTGCGGCGGAGACACTCCATGAACCGCTCCTTGAAGGCGCTGCACTCCCCTGCAACACACAGCGAGGGCCGCGCTACCGCCGCGCTCGGGGGCGGCCCGGGGCCCGGCGGGGCTG